>JAJAGP010004353.1:0-51582 GCA_025084515.1 Ancistrus triradiatus | reverse complement strand
TGACCGTGAGCGTTGAGGAATGCGGGTGTGATCCGCCGAGCCGGCCGCGAGCGTGACACATACAGTTCTTTTGAACCAGTCTTTTGAATACTAACATAGTGCAGTCAATTAATCCTTAATCCTTAGATTTGGTATCATCATCTATATTTTGGATCAGGTTTTAAGTAAAATCTTAGGCAGTTGTGCTACTCAAAAGCCAGTGGAAGCATTTTATACAGTTTTTAATCATGTTTAGAAGATAATCACAGTGTATGCTTTGATGATGTAGTAAGTACAAAAATGCACATTTGCTATGTCTATATATAGAGAGAGATTTTCAAATAGGTTTTCATTCTACCGACACTGCAAATGTCAGTACTCCAGACAGTAGGTGGAGACCAAATGTCTCTGTCACAGGACAAATAGCTGGACATTTCACTCATTAAATGGGCCAACCATGCAGACGATCGTGTATTTATTACATTTGGCCTTTCCCTATGGATTATTATCATGGGCCTTCCCTAGATCTGTGCTGAGGGCACGTAATTCATTCTACACTGAATCGATGAATATTAATATCTTTTTTATGAGAGCTGTGCTTAGAGCCAGCCTCTGTAAATCATGAGCTGAGGGACTGTCATTCAGAGGTAGGCCTGCTCATTTTATAGATGTTTCAATTAGGCCATACTATAACTGGTTTGTGCAAGTTATACATTTGTGCAAAGGGTGTGGTTAGACTCGTTAGCCTCCACGAGAGAGCACCACATCACGACTTTTCTCTCATGACAGTCATTTTATGGTTGCAAAGTAGCCTATCTAGGACATTTAGGCATTATTTTCTAGAGATGGCTTCAGGGCTTGCTCCCTACTGAGAGAGTGCTTTGAAGTTAAAGAGTGGTTTCTGCATACTGACTAACCCATGTTTGATGGGCCTGGTATGTGGGTGATGGATGTGTAAGTTTCCTTTTGTAATGTCTTACTAGTGGGATAAGCCATGCGAGAATATGTTCTCCATTTGGGAGTGAGAAAATGTTCTGTTAGCATTCCGAATGCACCTGGCTATAACCTGAGCCAGTAAGCTTTTATTATTTAGATCATATTAGAGCTTGGAAATGCATTTATATGGGTAAGCCCATTAGAAATACTTAGTGTCATCTGCATTGTGGGCTGGGCACAGTATGCTATAAATACTTTAGGTTAGAATTATCTCAGAAAAGTTAACCACCAAGTTGCAGTAACATTACATTTAAAGATTTCAGCTGTGCATGGTAGGAGTGGGGCGGCATGGTAGCGCATGGGGTCACCTCACAGCTCCAGAGATCTCTGGTTCGATCCTGATATCGGACTCTTCCTGTGTGGAGTCTGCATGTCCTCCTTGTGTCCATCTTCGTTTACTTCGGCTACTCTGGTTTCCTCCCACATTCTAAATTCTTAGGTCAATTGGTTACTATAAATTGGCACTGTGTAGTACGGATGTAACCATGCTCCTTTGATGCTGATGCGACGTTAAATAAAGAACAACAACAACAACAAAAAACTACCTTGGTGCACAATGTTCACTGTATTAAAAAACAAACCTGTTATTCTTGATTAAAGATCTCTAGTAAAAAGTAAACGTACATAATTCTATTAGAAATATATTGAACTTTATATGTGTTATTTGTATTCTAGCAATGTATGTAGCTACTTATTTAAAATATGCTAAAATATATTCATGTCAAATGTTAGTACATTTCAATCATACTTTAAATAAAATTGTATTAAAGTTTAATTTTGATTAATACATTACTGTAAAATATCCTGTACTTTTAGATGAACTGTGTTTAGTAACCTTGTTTTATACCTGTTTACAGGTACAGTGGTGCCTCTGTTCTCGTCGAGTACTGAGCAAAGTTTTAGAATTAATCTGTTCCAGACCCCCAGAAAATCCACACTGTATAAGGCATTATATGCATTAATGGAGTTGTATTGTACAGGTGTTTCCTGATTTACGAACGGGATATGTTCCTACAAATCCAGCATAAGTTAAATGTATCATGAACTAAGGAATTTAATGAGTGTTTGGTAGAGCGGTCTATAATGTATCATAGTGGAGTCTATGATAAATAATTTACTTACATTAACCTACAGTCGGCCAAAATCATTAACAAAAAGCTTATTTTATAATAAAGTGCTGAAAATCTCATGTAATTTAGTGAGTAATGGATTGAAAGTGAAAAGTAAAAGCAAAAACACCTACTCTATTGATGAACTTAGGGCAATAGCTGCTAATGCTAACTGAAAAAGTGCCTTGAATTCCTTTTGGTTGGCTGTAATCATCAACCATGTTAGGACCCATGGGAACTTATTTGCACTAAGAATACTGTACTGTAGATGTAAAAATAAAGAAAACCACAATAAACACAAGAGATATCTCTGAGAAAAAGCTATTATGAGACTGAATCGTGTTGCGCGAGTCAAGTCACACACGTTAAGCAAGTGCACCGAGTACCGAGTGAACGACAAGAACCGAGACAAATTTTTCTAGTCAAAAAGTATCGAGAACCGAATTAGACACGTTCAGCGGTGGCCAAAAACTGAGGTACCACTGTACATTTTGTATATATTTTTGCAAAGTATGTTAAGAACAGTTCCCATAGTAATATGTTTTAAAAAAGTACACCTTAACACAATTCTCTTTAACATGCAATTTAAATAGCAACGTGTTCTAAATCTTTGCACCTGTCCCTCATCACTTGTTGTTAGTTTGCCTATTTAGTCCACTCGTTTCCTTTCTGTTGCAAAGGATAGTCATTCACTAGTTTACTGAGCATTTCCTTCTCTCTGGACTTACTATTACTTGTCTGATCTCTTACACAGATTCTCATTTACTTGCTTGATTTAAGTAACTGCCTTTGCTTGCTTTGTTTGCTTGGGGTCTAATAAACGAGTTAAATGTCGTTGTGCATTCGTCTCCATCTCTGGGTCTGGCTTGACAGTAATATTCAATTTACTTACTCTTTCTGTGTAGCCAGTTAAATTTAGCCTTGCGGCTTGCATTAACAGTCAGCTTTAGTTCCACCACCACCAAGGTGTGTGTGTGTGTGTGTGAGAAGTGTGTTTTGGAAAAAGGAGTAAAAATTATAATGATTAATAATCCTAGGCTCAAAACATCAGACGTACCAAAAAGTATGTTGTGTAATTATATTAAAACTGCAATATTGGCATAAGTCTCATGTTCACTACAAAGTGTCCTGAGTGTATTATTACTTTTATATAAATATATAGCTATTTTACTAAATTACTTAAAGTGCCTGAAGTGCAATTGTAATGCCATAACACTACGGGAAATGTGTTTTACATACACTGTAAGTATACTGTATATGCAGCATGAATTCAATTAAAACCACAGTAGGCTCTTTAAGGCATAGTCTGTTTAAGGTAAACGTAAGATAGTTCCAACGTGAACAGTTAAATACACTTAACCCAATTAAAGTCATGTTATTTCTCTTACAATTAAAGTATACTAAGGACAAAATTAGTTGCTCCGTTATGGGGCTGAGGATGCAAATTGATGTTATATTGAAAACTGAATTTTTATGTATTCTTGTATGATATAAGACTTCAGCTGCTAAACAGTCTGTTCTCTGCGTTTTTGTATTTGTGCTTCATAGTCTACCAGATATTTTCCGTACGAGACAGGCCTGGATTGCTGACAGCCTTTTTCAGCACTCACGCACTATGAAGCCATGCTGTTTTAGCATATGGAGAATGTGACTTGCTGTTATTTTCTTTTCCTTATTACGCAAGGATGTCCCTAAAAAAGAGGCCTCCTGTGGCATCTCCTATGTTCTAAGTACTTTCCCAGGTTAATGGCCCCACAAGACTACCAGTTACCCATGCCAGTGGCATTAACACACCCCCATACCATGACATATGTGAGTAGATCTTGCGTTGGTATTGTGTAACTGGGGTTATCCTGTTCCTCTCAGGCTCCAACGTCAATTGTTTCTGAAAGTAGTTTGCAATGTTGTCAGTTCACTACACACTCTTCCAGCTGAGATGAGCTTGTGCCACCATGTCGTTGATATATGGTTTCTGCTTTGCGTTTGAGAGTTTTCACATGTGTATGTAGATACAAAAAGAAGCTGTGATAACTGACGGTGGTTTTCTGCAGTACTCCTGAGCCCATGTGGATATAATAGAGGCACATCAGCTTTTAATGAAGTGCTGTCTGAGGGATCGAAGATCATGAGCATTCAGTTTTGGTTTATAGCCTTGCAGTTTACGCACAGGGATTTCTTCAGAGTCCATCTATATTTTCATAATATTATGTGCAACATATGGCGAAATCCCCTAGTTCTGTGCAATTGTGTGTTGTAAGATGTTGTTTATAAACTGTAAAACTATTTGCTCTCACAGTTTTTCACAAAGTGAAGAGTGATCCATCCTTGCTTGTAACCAACCAAGCTTTTCATGGATGCTGCTTTTGTACCTGTCTGTCTGTTGTACAGTCCTCTCTGTCTTACATTGGCCCGTTCTAACGTTTTAGAAGGGATGAAATTTGTGTGTGTGTGTGTGTGTGTGTGTGTGTGTGTATATATATACTGTATGTGTATGTATATACAATCCAAATAACACCTGTTCAATGCTGTTTCTTTCCACTTCTGGATATGGGGTTGAAACTACTTTATAGCATGAGATGTGTGACCAGCAGTAATTATGCCCATGTAATTGAACCTAAATGGCCAACATGTACGTACAAGAATAAAACACAAATGTATAACTGTTTACGCTAATAGGATTATTGAAGAAGCACATTATCCTTCGTTGCTTCTGCTCTTTCAAACATCTTGAGTCACTTATACATGGTCATCAGTACATTGAGTTATGGTCCTCAAGTCATAAAGGCTTTAACTGAAAAATAACTAAGAAGTAAAATAAGCTCTGAGCGTGTTTCCTAACACTGTACTGTAGCTGATTAAATAAAAGAAAGATTTCCAGATGTTGCACAGATATTTCAAGACAATTTTGTTCTACAATGTAGAAAAAAAATGATGCATTAAAGTAACAGGTCTCGTAGCGGGCAGCTATTGTTCCAGTGCAAAACTTTGGGACCTAACAGGACCTGAGTTCTCTTGGCTGATTTTTCAAGAGGAAAATTGTTTGTTTGGGTGAGCTAGTACTGCTACATCTAACTCTTTGCAAGAAAAGAGGACAGTTGCTTAACAGCAATATTCTATATGAATGCAACGTTAAATAGAAAACAACAACAACAAAGGAAAACCCAGTGTATTATTTTGCTTTGGTCTAGCAGGCAGCCAGCATCATGGTGCAGAATGAAACATCGAACCTTGAGTGAATGACAGTGTTTTTCTGTCCTTTCACCGAAGGAGACATAATCAGTTTCTTTGTAATCTGTGAGCCAGATGTCTCCAGATTGAAAATAAATTACACCGGCCTCATTGATGTGGAGTGCTGCTGCTTTCACATGGGCTGGTGTTACTTCTGATGTTGCCTGTATTACTTTGCAAAGAGCTTATAGTGTCCCTATTTAATTGGCTTTTTGTGTCGGGTCGTAAAACCTCTCTCAGTTGTAACGACTTGCACTGAGCCTCTGGATTTCAAAGTAACTAACATGAACTAACACTGGATGAAGTGCCCACTCAACCTTGGGTGAATTAAGGAGCAAGTCTAGTTTCTTCTCCTCTGGAGAGCTGTAAGTCTGAGATTTCTCTGTATGGGATCAATAGAAGAACTCGGGCGTTAAGGAAAACGCATTTAATGTACTTCCTTGGACACTTAGGTATGTGATAAAATGTACATGTTCTTGCACTCTGGTTTCAGCACAGACACTTCCACAAAATGGCAAATATTCTGATAGTGGGAACCCTCTTTCCATTCTGTTTTAGGGGAAAATTCCTTCCTTGTTCCAGCATATCAACATAATGAGTGCATTTACAGTTATCTGATTATTCAAGTGGTCATGTATACAGCATACTCCGATCTCGAAATCAGATTAAGTATTTCAATAAAGAAAGCTGGATTTTATTGAAGTAATCTGATTTCTCATAGCACGTTTACCAGTTACCTGATCGAGTCGGTTTTCCCAGTCTGCCCATACAGGCAGAGCGACTACCAAAAACAAACTAACAAACAAACAAAAAAAATACGGCTCCACTTCTTCTTAGAGATTTTGCTTCTTTAGTTAAAAATAGAAATCCGATCATCTAAACCCGGACGTTTCCCATTATCTGATTACTCAAGAGCATGTAAACTTGCTGTTCGGATTACTGACAAAGTCTGAATTTCTGCAGTTATCGGATTATTAAGTGCATGTAAACACACTCATTATTGGACTTCCTGATTGGCTCTTGTGCCTGTTATCTGTTTATTTTGCAGGAATTCGCTTTCAATGTCGATAGTCATGTGTACTATAGAGTATATGTGGATGTATGCTGTCTCTCACAGGCCTTCCTCTGTTCTGGTTATGGTCTATCAAATGCTGCTTGCAGTGCATGTTTGTGAGAGAGAGAATAAAGACTGTTTCATCTAGCTATTTACCTGTATTGTACTTACAGTATTCATGATAGTTAGGATAGTACATAGTCCATATGTTATAGTGAGAGGTTGGCTTATGGGAATTCGGATAGTTTTGGACTATAACTGCAAAAATTTAAATGTTGCCAATGATTCAATAACTAGGTTTACATGCACTTAACTAATTTGATCATTTGAATTTCATTGAGACAGTGATATGATTGCTGTGTTACTGCAAGTAGTGAAGTTGTCTGGTTACTTTTTAGTTGCAGAATCACTACATTTGATGGATGTAGAGGTACATTACGTTCTGTGAAACAGGTTGCTAATTGAAATGGTTGTTGACCAGACCTTACCGGGGTCACAGCCTTGTTATGCTACTGTAATGGGAATATAAAGGGTATTTTCACAAGAAAACTTTGCAAACAATATGTAAATGTGCCAGAGATACAGCTGAAAACGAGTGGAACCCTACCATCTATAAAGCGTCTGAAGCCTAAACTGAAGCCTCAAAATAGCGTTACATATCACTCCCCCCAGGAAATACACAACACCATGCTTCTTCATTTACTGAGTGATTTATTATTCTTCCGCACTTATTGCACTCCATAGTCATCAAAGCTGTTCAAATACATGGCAGTGTAACTACAGAACATGTACACATTAACAACTGCACACACTGTAGAACCAAAATATAAACGTGCATGATGGAATATAAACATAAATTAACATACCTCACTGGCTGCACACAACCAAGAGGGAATGAGTCCACTTGAAGAAACAGTAATATCTAGAACAGGCAGTGCAGTATCACCTTTTAAACACTTTAAACCTTTAAGTAGGTAAATCCAGCACGACACTAGTAGGAAATGTTGGCTTGGCACAGAATTCTGACACGTGCATACACAGACCATAACGTAACGTAGCTCCTACGTGTGCACATAATCAATGCAAAGTAAAGCAATATTCATTAAAAAATGAATTTTTAAAATGCAAACAAAACATCAAAGTATGACATAAATAATATTTATGGCACTTAAAATGCACATGATAAACTTTTTCAAATTTGACCTAATTGTTTAGCCGCAGTGTCTAAAGTTTTTTGTTTCCTATTAAGATTTGTTGTAATTGTTATGACCTCAGTAGTTAAACTATACGAACTTTGACTAGTTGGTTGTTTTATGGTGCTTACCTGTACATACAGTCTAACCAATCAATACGATAATAAAAACATGCCGATGCTTGTTAGCAGAGTATTTTTAGTTTGAAATACCTCTCCTTTTTCTTCCAAACATACCTTTGCTGATTGTGGCTAAAGACTTTTTGTTTTGTTTGACCACAACATTTGATGCCAGAATGTCATTCTCTAAGGGTTTTACTGCATATTTCAGACATTAGATTAGATACTTCAGTCATTATTTGATTTTAACCAGTAATGGTAATACTTGCCCAAACAATTTTGCCCAAAACATCCATTAAAAGTACAGGTAACCTCTATACTCCATGTCTATTTATCTAATTTCTTTAAAATCTGCTAGTGGCCTAACACCTGGGACACACCTGAAGCACACCGCAAGGCTCAGGGCTTTGATTGCAGAATGATTGTAGAAGGAAAATATTATTGTGCACATTCACCTTATGAACAAAAGGTAGATACAACTGATATTCCTTTTAGTAATATCCTGCCTTGGAGATTATTGAGTACGTAGTAGCAGGTCCTCGACAACACTCAGCTATGGCATCGCAATTGCGTATTCGGTTGCTTCTCCTTTTTCATAGCTAGATTGATTGATTAGGCAGGAGAGGAGACTGTTCCCCTCTGTGAATTGTATTGTCTTTTCCATCTTGCACTTTTCATCTCGAGTGTGCTTCCAGAGCAATACTTATTTATGCAAACCATGAAGTACAGCCAGGAGAGACGCATAGCACTCTTTGAAACTCCACTGCTATTCCTGTTGGGCTACTCCAGGCCAATTATGGTGGGGGGGGATGTGTCAACACAGAGCAGGAGATTTAAATGTCTAATCTGTATGTTTGGAATTCATAAGCAGTCTCATAAGCAGTCTCATCAGCATCTGTCTGTGTGATAATGAATAATTATTTGTGTGTTTGCTTAATAAACGCTGTTTGAACCTGATACTGGGAGCACTCTTCCTTCCACCCAATTATGTTGTCTCAGACTGCCACCTATTATTGAAGACAAATAAACACTGAAATTGACTAAGCAAACTTCTTTTAATGCAGGAAATTACAGACGCTCCTAGGGAGAGAGAACAAAGATGTGTGAGTGTCATCTGCAGAATTCAAAAAGTGCTAATTTGCATTCAAGATTTAGGCAAATTATGGTTTTCTTTCTGATGTTGCAGGCATTACGTGCTAGGGGCATGAACATACTGGATGATATGTGGAATTGTGCTGTCAATCAAGCAGCAATTTCAGGGTTGTCTGTATGGTAGATTCATTGCCATAAAAGTGTATGCTTTTTATGACTACATAGTAAATGTTGCAGTATCTTGTGCAGAAAATGTCACCTAAACGAACTGAATCCAATGCCTGATGAAAACCAACAGCACTATAATACTATGTGTACAGTAATGGGGGATCTGGCAGTTATCCCAAATCCACGGGGGACAGGCAAATGGGTGCTCTGGTTGGCACGCCAGTCCATCATTCAGAGCTTGTAAAGGGTTGGTGTTGCTCCCCTATCATGCCTCTACTCCCTCAGACATGACCAAATTTGTGTCTGTGCAATGCCTGACATGGGACTTGAACCCAGGTCACTTCTAGCGAATTGCCGCCGTGCCACTCGAGTGCCTAGAGGAAGGATATTCACAATGAGGAATTGATGTTAGAGTGGTTTGCAGTCAGATGAGTACTGGTGTCATGTTGAAGAAACAAAAAAGATAGTGTCTCCATGAAGGACAAAAAGATTCCTGGGAGAAAGTGCAATACAAGAGAGAATGTGTTGTCAGAAAGATCAAGTGATAGGTTTAAAACACAGTCCAGGGAAAGCTCCATTAGATCATTTAAAATATTTATGAAAGTATCTCAAGTCAGTGTAAAGAGATATTTAATGTTAGTGAAGGAACCTCAAAATACTGACAAACAACTGATAACCAGTACTTTTTCTACTTCTTGTTTGCATACTTTGAGGTATAATGTGATTTGAAGTATAAATTAGATTTCAACAGGGTCAAAACTCAGTAAATATCTGTTTATTTAGGTCTTCACATCAGTTTTTAGGTTCTTTGATTGTCTTGGTCAGTGTGTTGATAGTTGAAACATTAGTTATGACAAGGTCAGAGTGAGGAATTGAGTAGGTACAACTGAATACTAATAATGCTCATTCATAAGGCCAGAACACCCTGCCATGCCAAATCAGCTCATTCTGATGCATAAATGTCAAGCTGTTTCCTTCTCTGTTAAAACACAGTGTTCTATTACTAATGGATGACCTTTATGGGATTTGAATGAGATATGCTTTGCATTTTCATATACGACTTTAGTAATGTGTTTGTATTCATGTAAATAACCATAACAGACAGGCTCATATATAATCACATTGTATCTCCTATTGCTTTATAGCAAATACTGTTTACTCTTTTTACTGAATAGTTATGCATAGGGAGCATTGGTCTTTGGCTCCTGAAGCACACAGTGTACAAAAGACTGACTAGTTTTATACATCTGTGTTTGTACTGTCTAATAACTATGTTTCCATTAATACAAACTATGTGTTCTCCAGATTCACAAGAGCTTCAGTAAAGCACCAGAGGCACTGCAAACATTCATGACGAGTGGGCACAATTTCTTGATCTGTTGTTTGTAGGTAGTAATTAATAGGCAATTGATGAGTCTCAAGAGAAAACCGTCAAATGTTCAATTGCCAGTCTCATTTCAGGTTGCATGTGCACTGAATAATAAGGCTGGTATTTGATTGTAGAATGAGTCGGGTCTCAGAGTTTAGGCACTGAAAACTGAGCGTCAGTCTCAAAGCTTTGTTTTTGATTCCATCCACTGAGATTCAGCACACACACACACACACACACACACACACACACACACACACACACACACACGCTGACAGTAGAGAATGTGCAAAAAGTTAATTGGTTATTACAGAAATGATAGATACAGTCAGCTTCAGTGTTATTGTCACACTTGGTAAAGGCAAGTAAAAAGTGTCATGTCTTAATTAAATTAGTTCCAAATTGAAAATAGCAGAGGAATATATAAGTACATTTATTCTAAGCAGTAAAACATTTCAAAATATATATTTTGTAACAAAAGAAAGTGTCATTATTATGATTGCACACGTTATAGACCTATACAAAACGTAACTGAAAAGTAACTGTTCCCGTTTACGGTCATTAGACCCTCCTGAGTGTTTACAATTTATAATTTGTCATCAAGGAGTGTGTTTAGATGCTCTTAATTTGATAACTGCAGAAAATCAGATTTGCGCAGTAATCCGTTCAAGATCAGATAATGGGAAAACTGACAAAAAGATGTGATGTAAACTACAAACTGAAATAATTAAATAATGAAATTCTTCATTTCCTCAAAACTGTTTGCTTTGCTTTTGCTGCATTTAATTCCAGGGTTGCCAGATCCTGCGAGATTAACAGGCAACCAGGTTTATGGAAACAAGCCCAAAAGAAACAAGGTCTCTCAAAATTAGCGGACTGGGCAACTTTTGTTTTATTCTGCTAGCCGCTTGTGGAACTGCTCTACCCTCTACCTCTGTTTGTGTGCATGTACAGACTGAGAAAATCAATTGAAATCAGAGCAACGATATGTGCTCACTGACAAAAAAATAACTAATCCAGATAGAAATGTCGACTTGCTGCAAAACTCAGCATGCAGGTATCTCTCAGGCAGATACTGTATGTAATTTAAAGTTGTGGTCTGATTAGACACTGGGCAGAAAAGTGCTTCCCCCGCTGCCCGATAAAATATCTCTCACTACTACTTTTGGGTAGTGTACCTCTTGATGAGAAATTTTTGACTGTTAGACATGCCTCTGCAACACACTCAAAGACATTTTGTCCAGGTGATGAGGGTGGATGCATCATTGGACTGAAAAAAGCAGGATGGTCATTTTGACGAACTGACTGCCATCTAGGCTGTTCTGACGTAGCTGTTAGGAGGTGTTGGGGCAGTGGTTCCGTGGGCAGCCCAGACAGACTACCAGTAGAGAGGATCGTTTGATCCACCGATGACCATGAGCAGCTCCCACAGTCTCATGTCAGCTTGGTGAGTTATTTTTTTGTCAATGAGTATACATGCGCTGAGACATCTGACTACTGAGATAAATTCCAGCTGTCTTTATTGGATTTCTTAATCAGAATTTTAGTTTGGAGTATGCTGTTTACATGATCACTTGAATAATCATATAACTGCAGAAATCCCACTATGATTGAATTACTGTATTAAGTGCATGTAAACAATATTAAGTGTATGTCATGGTCTTTTGGGGGGGTTAATATGAGGTGATAGAGAGGCCAGATTCTCTTAGTCATTCATTTACAATGGGAATCTTAGAGAATATGCAAAGGAAGTCAAGTTAGAGTCAAGTCAGATTTATTTATATATTATTAGCTTTTTTTACAAAGGCACTTTTTCAAAGCCACTTTGCAATTTTAGATGATCTTCTAATATCTACGGTCAATCCCAAATTGAGAAAGCCTAGGGCAACAGTGGCAAGGAAAAACTCCCTAAGCATTATGAGGAAGAAACCTTGGGAGAACCAAGACTCAAAAAGGGACCCATTCTCCTTGGGTGGCATAGATGATACATGTAAGAATGAAGCTAATTTATCTAAACAATTAAGTCTTATAGTGATAGTTCAAATAGAATAATGTAAAATATCCATATCAGCATTATGTAGTCCGATACACAGAGCCACTCTAGGACCTTGAGTCTAAGCAGGTTACTGCCCTCTGGTGTGAGCCGGGTATGGTGGGGCTGGAGCTGATGACGGAAACAACATGAGTGGAGTTGAAGCAGATGAACATCATGAACATCATGTGTGGAGCTGGAACTGGTACCAGAACACAGCTCGGAGAGAAAACAGAAAATGTAATTAGTTATTGATTAAAAGCACAGAGTCTATTAACCATCACTGATGCCATGTGTAGCATGAGACCCCTGCAGCATTAGCTATAGCAGCATAGCCAAAAATAGGAGAACCAATAGGTAACACAGCCAAGTGGGATCACATGAGACATCAGCAACCCCACGGGAGATAGAAGACAGCAACCCATGTTGAGCCATGTAGAGCTTTATATGTTATAAGAAGTATTTTGTAGTCAAAGGAATTTAACTGGTAGCCAGTGTAGTGATGATAGAACAGGACTGATATGATCAAATTTTGTTAGCACAAATTTTGTTAGCATTCAAGCAGCTGAATTCTGAACTAATTTTAGTTTCAGTTTAAGTTTATTTATAGATTTACTAGAGCATCCAGTAAGTAAGGCGTTACAGTAATCCAACCTTGATGTTATAAACACATGAAACAGTTTCTTTGCATCAGTAAAAGAGAGGATATTTCTAAGTTTAGCAATATTATGTAATTGAAAGAAAGCAATTCGAGTGATGCTGCTAATGTGCCCATCAAAGGAGAGCTCTGAAATATGACACCTAAGTTTTTTATAGACGGACTGGGCAATACTGAACAGCCATCAAGATTTAGGATAGATGTAGTCAACCTATCTCTCACAGCCTTGGGTCCCACTAATAAAACCTCAGTTTTATCTGAGTTAAGTAAGAGAAAATTAAATGACATCCAATCTTTTATTTCCTTTACACAGCCCTCAATTTTGTTGATTGTAAGGCTGTCATTAGGTTTGGCTGATATGTACAGCTGTGTATCATCTGCATAGCAGTGGAAACTAATGCCATGTTTACGAATAATTGAGCCTAGTGGCTGCATGTACAGAGAGAATAAAAGCGGGCCAAGCACTGACCCCTGAGGCATGCCATACTTCACTTTTGAGGGCTTAGAGCGTAGTTTATTTATATGAACAAACTAGTACCGGTTGGTCAAGTAGGATTTAAACCAAGAAAGTGTCAATCCCTTAATACCTACAGTATTTCCTAGTTTATTCAGTAAAACATTGTGATCTATAGTGTCAAATGCTGCACTTAGATCTAACAGAACAAGAAAAGAACACATCCATTACCTGAGGACAAATGTAAATAAGACAAATGTATTTTGACTTTCATAAACCAGATAAACGATGATGATGATGATGATGATGATGTTAATTAACTCTGACAACTGATGCTATACTTCTAAAGCATCAGCTAATAACTTACTGGTCCTTCTCAAAAAATTAGCATATTGTGATAAAGTTAATTCTTTTCTGTAATGTAATGATAAAAATGAAACTTTCATATATTTTAGATTCATTGCACACCAACTGAAATATTTCAAGTCTTTTATTGTTTTAATACTGATGATTTTGGCATACTGATGATCTCACAAAATTAGCATATCATGAAAAGGTTCTCTAAACGAGCTATTAACCTAATCATCTGAATCAACGAATTAACTCTAAACACCTGCAAAAGATTCCTGAGGCTTTTAAAAACTCCCAGCCTGGTTCATTACTCAAAACCGCAATCATGGGTAAGACTGCCGACCTGACTGCTGTCCAGAAGGCCATCATTGACACCCTTCAAGCAACAGAGGGTAAGACACAGAAAGAAATTTCTGAACGAATAGGCTGTTCCCAGTTGCTTGTATCAAGGCACCTCAGTGGGAAGTCTGTGGAAGGAAAAAAGGGTGGGGCAAGAAAACGCTGCCAACGAGAAGAGGTGACCGGACCCTGAGAGGATTGTTTCGGAAGGAGAAGGGCCGATTCCAGAGCCACTGTGCACAGGCGTGTGCAGGAAATGGGCTACAAGGTGGTGCCGCAATTCCCAGGTCAAGCCACTTTTGAACCAGAAAACGGGCGGCAGAAGCGAAGCTGACCTGGGCTACAGCGGAAGCAGCACTGGACTGTGCTCAGTGGTCCAAAGTACTTTTTCGGATGAAAGAAAATTTGTTTGAAAGCAAATTTTGCATGTCATTCGGAAATCAAGGGTGCCAGAGTCTGGAGGAGACTGGGGAGAAGGAAATGCCAAAATGTCTGAAGTCCAGTGTCAGGTACCCACAGTCAGTGATGGTCTGGGGTGCCATGTCAGCTGACTGGCTGGGGTAGTGGTGGTCCACTGTGGTTTTATCAAGGGCAGGGTCAATGCATCTAGCTATCAGGAGATTTTTGGAGCACTTCATGCTTCCATCTGGTGAAGAGCTTTATGGAGATAAGGAGTTCATTTTTCAGCACGACACCTGGCACCTGCTCACAGTGCCAAAACCACTGGTAAATGGCTTTACTGACCATGGTATTACTGTGCTCAATTGGCCTGCCAACTCTCTCCTGACCCTGAACCCGATAGAGAATCTGTGGGATTTGCGAAGAGAAAGTTGAGAGACGCAGACCCAACACTCTGGATGAACTTAAGGGGCCGCTATCGAAGCATCCTGGGCCATCCATAAACACCTCAGCAGTGCCACAGGCTGATTGCTCCAATGCCACGCCGCATTGAAGCAGTCATTTCTGCAAAAGGATCCCCGACCAAGTATTGAGTGCATAAATGAACATAAAATAATCTGAAGGTTGACTTTTTTTTTTTGCATTAAAAAACTTTTCCTTTTATGGTTGGATGAAATATGCTAATTTGTGAGATGTATGCCAAAAAATCATCAGTATTTAAAACCAATAAAGACTTGAAATATTTCAGTTGGTGTGCAATGAATCTGCCTAAAATATATGAAAGTTTGTGAGATGTATGCCAAAATCATCAGTATTAAAACAATAAAAGACTTGAAATATTTCAGTTGGTGTGCAATGAATCTAAAATATATGAAAGTTTAATTTTTATCATTACATTACGGAAAATAATTAACTTTATCACAATATGCTAATTTTTTGAGAAGGACCAGTATAATCAGAAACCATCTGAGCAATCCTTAGCTAGGTTAATTAACTATTGCTGATGTCATTTCATTGTGCAGTTTGCCATAAACATTAAACCTATTTATGTGTGGACATGAAGTTGTGAAACTGCTCTCTTAAAGTCCTGGGTGCATGACATCTCTGCAGAAAACAGAAAGGTGGCTCAGCAGATTGCTAAATCTGACCATTTGTCTAACTGGCATTATTTAGTGTCTTCTGCACCTACTCCCCTGAAGCATGTGTACTTGGATCTCGACTAGCTGGGCTTTAGACTATATTAAGAGAGACTCATAGTGCCAGTGGCCTTGCTTGGCAGATCATGGCACTTAAACAGAACTAGAGTAGCACTTCCCATTTATTTCCACCATAACAGGTTAGACTGCCCTCAGGACAGCAATCAGACCCTGATAACAGAGCTAATATCTCAGTAACACACACTGGGGTTTTTTAGTATGAGATTGGTTTAAAGGTACTTGTTCTGCTTGAGCTGCTCTTTCTGATTAACTCGTTTTATAGTTTAGACATTCACAGTAAAAAAAATACATTCCCTTCTCTTTTAAACTACAGAAAATGTGTATTTCAATAGACAGGAGTGCTTATAGCTCACATATAGGATAAACATCACTCTGGAATCATGGGAAATGAGATATGCTTTGCATTTTCATATACGGCTTTAGTAATGTGTTTGTCTTCATGTAAATAACCATAACAGACAGGCTCATATATAATCACATTGTATCTCCTATTGCTTTATGGCAAATACTGTTTACTCTTTTTACTGAATAGTTATGCATAGCTGGTCTTTGGTTTCTGAAGCACACGGTGTACAAAAGACTGACTAGTTTTATACATCTGTGTTTGTACTGTCTAATAACTATGTTTCCTTTAATACAAACTATGTGTTTGTATCACTCTGGAATAGTGGGAAATGGCTAAAGTTAGACTTTTGACCATCTAAAGGCTGATTGTACTGAGGATAGTCTTTTCTGTTTTTCTTCCATCCCATCATTATTATGTGTCTATGATCTCTTCCATATGTTAATAATTGCTTCATTTTGAGTGGGAATCCTTTCTGAATTTAGATGAGAGTAGTTTTGTATTCAGATGACTGTGCATTGAAGTGCACTGTGATGCAGAAAGGACGTACCACCCAAGAGTTGATTACTTACCTGGAAATGCATGCCCTGGTGTGCTTTATCAATGATGACACATTTTTATTTGTTTATACAACAGTTTAACATTGTGGAACAGTAGTCAATCACTGACTAATATCTAGCTCTCACTCTCACTGTGAAGTACATTGAGATGACAGTAAGCTTTGTTAAATTAAAAAAAGGCAATGTTCTTTCTCGAAATAACTACATATGTCATTTCAAGGACATAATGTCTTGCAAAAACGTCACATCTCATTAAAAACGACATAAGATCTTGTTATAAACTTGAACAGGATTTTTTAGTTTGCATGGCAGCATTACACTTCCTTAAAAATAATTCTGCATTGCGATGCAAAAATGTCACAATGTGCATCGTAGAGACTGATGATGTCATAAGCGTTCTGTTTGTTAGGCCATCTGACACAATTGCATTTTTTGAACACCACAGGGTGCAGTCATACATCATGCTCCCATACACATTTAAAACTCCTTCTAATTATCTTTTAATAGCAGCAGACTATTTTAATTTCTTAAATTTTTTTATACATGTACACATTACTTTGAATTGTTATTTTTCAGAAATAAAAACTCAGTTATTTAATATATGGTGAAGCTACAATAGAGCATTTTATTGACAATTTTAAACCTCTGTTTCTAGTAATTTCTTTGAATTGCAGGGGACTAAACTTTTTTTGTTAAAAACATATTCAAGATTCAAAATATGCATTATTTTTCATTTTTAACACTGCAAAACAAAATCGTGCTGTGAAAAATAACAGAGCTAATATTTCAGTAACACATATTGGGGTTTTTCAGATTTGTGAACTTATCATTAATGAAATCGAATCATGAGCAGAGTGTATCGTTACACCCCTCTAAGTTGATGTATTTCAATTTTGCTGGCTACACAGTACCCACTTAGCTGTGAACAGCAGCAGGAGGTGAAGGAACTGGACTGATGAATCTAAACTGGGGCTGAGGAAAATAAAAATGAGGCCAATTACATGCTTTATACTAATGAAAAATCAGTATCTGTCTATTCTGAGCAGTGTTGGGTTTGTGATCCTGCAAGCTGGTGCCTGAAAGTAATGACTGTAAGATTGTATCAGTTGTAAGCCGCAAGAGCAGATGTGTCCAGTCGACCTTGTCTGAATTTGACCTAAATTACTGAACTCACACGATTTTTGGTTAATGGTCTGAGTTCTGTGTCTTGCCTTTGTCCAGTACTTTTTGGTTACTTATAGTATATATGGTGGCACTGAGAGTGGAGTGGTGCAAACTAGGATTTCATATGAATTTAGATTTACATTTGGTCATTTAACAGATGTCCTTATACAGAGCGACTGATTCAGTATTACAGCCTTAAGTGAATGTTGGTTAAGTGTCCTGCTCAAGGACCCAGCAGTGGCAGCTTGGTTGGATTTGATCCCCAGACCTGGTGGTCTATAGTCCAAAACATTAACTGCTACACCATCCCAATTACAACAATGTGCACGTTGACATTCAGGCTGCAAACATAACTTTGTACTTAATCCGTTTAGCACCTCTTGGACAGTTACGACTCACAGTGTGAACAGTGGAATTTTGATGAGAGCACTTTTTCCTTGTGTAATATCTACTGCAGGGAGCACTATTAAAGGTGACATACCACTTTTCAAACTGTTAACAGTTTCCTGGGGTCTTAATGAAATGTCTGTGCCATGCTATGGTCAGAAGAATACCTCAAGGATCTGGCACCCTTTTCAGAAGCTTTGTCATGGAAGAAATGGAAGGCAAATGCAGAGAGCAGATACAAAAGTTTACTGTAACAACCAGGTAAAGGCACAGGCAAGCAGGGCAAGGTCGGCATCAAATAACAGACCAGAGTTGAAAAACAGAAACAGTCCGACTAGGATAAGTGTCTGAAATGCCGATCCCATTATTCAAAAACAGAGCAGGGTTCAGGCACAGGAACAGTAAACGGGATCATGAACAAATCATATGATAGGGAACCAGTGCACATGATCAATAAGTTGACGAATGAAGAAGAAGAAGATAGTGATGGTGTCCGAGTGAAGCATGCTGGGAGATGGAGTCCGGAAGTGACAAGACTACATCCCAGACAATGACTGGATTTCAGTGCCTGTTTCTATAAATAATAATGATCCACTCCTTCATCAAGAACAATAAAAACTCTGCCACGTCCATCTTATAGTAAATCTTCTTAACATTTCGGATCGGGTTTTTGTGTCTTTTTGCATTGCACTGCTTCCCAACACCACTTCCACAACCTGTACTACAGTGATGATAAGAAGAAGCTGTCGTAACAGTAGTCAGATGTCCTCTCTATCCTTTGTTTATGGGATTTCTTTGATAGGTTAGTTAACTTTGCAGGTTGCTCTCACTAAACAGTTTCTCCTGGATGCATTTTACAATAATGTACATGCGATAATTACATTACCAGTACTGCTGAGTCTCCTGAGTTGAGCTGAATGAACTGATTATATTTATGATCGGTATTGATAATCTACTTGTGATTGTGAATGCCCGATTTTTAGCAGTTTGGAAGTTATGGTAAACTTAATGCTACCAGTGTGAACATGTATAGAGATGTTACCACATTAGTGAGTCAATTAAAAAGATAAAGCCAGTTAAACAGTTATTGCCCGTAACTCCCTTGTCAAAGTTAAATGGTTAATAAGATCGCTTGTCACATAATGGATCTCACGTGTCTGATTTATAATTGAGTTCATGAGCATGATGTAATTATGTTATTTATCATATTCACTAACTTGCTGCTCTGTGGGCTCTTAGTACAAATAAGAAGGTTGTCTCCTTGTAAGTGTTGTCTCCTTTGGTCTTTGTAGGATTACATACTTTTTTGCAGACTGTTTTTTGTGTTCATATGCTTAAAATAATTCCATACTGCATTTCTTGCGGGTACTTTATTTATGAGCTGTGAACGGTCTTCAAAAACACTGGTATCAGCAGCCATTAACACTAGTTTTAAAAAGCTGGTTTTCTCTTCTAAATTCACCATTTACCTACAGGAAGAGAAAGCAGAGTGCTGCATGCACACACTGCCCCCTGTGGCACATCGATGAAACTGCAGAAATTAAGCTGGTTAAAAAAAACAAACAAAACAATCATTCTTAAAGTACCAGTACTAATAAAATGAAGCACCATTTTCAATGGCAAGGTATCGCGATGGAGCAAACCTGTGCTTGTCATTCAACTTTCTTAATATACAAACTACTTGTTAAGGGTGAAGTGTTGACAATAATGACCACAAATTGGCCTGGCTCCTTCTTTCTTCAAGATGACTTAAGATACAACTTTCCTGAAGAAGCAATCACTCGACCCAGCTGATGTGTGTTGTCTAGCTACAAACCAGTTTCCCTCCAGTTCCAGCTCCACTCAAGTTGTTTCCATCATCAGCTCGAGCTCCACCATGCCCAGGCCACCCCAGAGGGCAGTAACTCTCTCTCTCTCCTGTTGGCTGGGGACGACGTGCCACCATGGACTTTCCCACAGAGGAATCAAGATCAGTGACTCTGTGCATCTGACTAAATAATTCTGATATGCATATTTTTTATGTTATTTTATTCAATATTTAATTTTTTTGTTAATATTTACTTAGTTTCTGCCTTTTGAACTATTACTACACAGTAGATACATTAGTTTTGTTCTTACATTTATCATCTATGCCACCAAAGGAGGATGGGTCCCCTTGTCGCAAAAAAGGGTTTTTCCTCGCCACTGTTGCCCTAGGCTTGCTCAATTTGGGATTGGCCTTAGATGTTAGAAGATAATCTAAATTTGCAAAGCTGGTTGAGATAATGCTCCATTGTAAAAAGTGTTATGCAAATAAATCTGATTTGACTTGAGCTGTTGTACTTGGACAGCTGTTTTCCTTTCTTTTGAGAAACAGCTTCCTTGATACCAGACAGTCTGGTTAAAATGCAGCTCATTCTACAGATCTGTTCTCCTCAGTACTTGAAGCACTTCATAGAGTCAAAGAAAACACACTGTCTTCAGTCCTTATCCTGCCTGCTGTGTTTGACACTGTGTCATCAGGGCGGAATCATTAGATTCTCATCTCCACTCTTGCTAACTTGGGCATTGGGGGCCATGCGCTTGCCTGATTCTGCTCATCATCAAGATTGATCCTTCCAGGTAGCATGGGGAGGTTCACTTTCATCACCTCGTAGGATTTCTACAGGTGTTTCTCAGGATCAGTTCTCGGTCCACTCGTTCTCCCAGTACACTACATCAATGGGCTCAGTGATTATATCCCATGGCTTCTCATATCGATGCTATGTAGATGGTACTTAACCTGACCTTTCATTCCCTCCATCCACCTCCCAAGTTTCAAAACAGATATCTGACTGCCTTTATAGAAAAACACAATCTGAAGCAAAGAACTTCCCTTCTGGCAAAGAACTTCCCTGACACTTGACCTCTCAAGCAATGTAGATGGTGTCACTGTCCACCATTCCTCCATGGCAAAGAATCTTGGTGTGATTTTGGACAACAACCTCAAATTTTCCAACCGTATCTCATCAACAACAATATTTTGCAGGTTCCTTCTACACAACATCAGAATAATACATCCTTATCTTATCACAGAAGCTGCTCATATACTGCTTAGGCTCTCATTTCCAGGCTTCTTTATTGCCTTGTTTTCTTTGCTGGTTTGACTTCATGTTTCGTTGCTCCCCACAGAGCATCTGGTTCACAACATACCAACATTTTCTCACGTCACTCCTTTACTAAGATCACTCCACTGGCATCCTGTTCTAGCCTGGATCTAATTTAAGTCTACTGTCCTGACTTGTCAGTACTCAAAAGGTTCTTTGGTTCAGAGCTACCCACCTGGTCTTCAGCTTCAGGGCTCCTGGTACATCCTTCTCTGATATCGAGCCATGCCTGCAAGGCCAGATCTTGATGTTTCAGTGACCTGGCTCCTCAGTGGTGGAATGAAATTCACACGAAAGTCAGAATGGCCCAGTATCTTTCCACAGAACTCCTCTCCTTAAACATTATCTTGGATAATGTGTTTTCTATCCTTTTTGTTGTACCCAAGGGCGTACATTTCATTTCAGGGTTGAGGGGCGGACAATAAACAGTACAATTTTGCAGGAGCAATTCCTGAGGGGGACTCTAAAGATGTTACCAAAAGTACTGTTGTCATTCATTCATTTTCTTAATCCTGATCAGGGTCACACCTGACCGGTGTCTAGCTGACGGCACAGCTTTCTGGTGCTATTGGTGTATAATGACCTATTATTGAGTTATGACACCCCTGCTGAAGTGTGATCTCAGCCGTAAAGATTAATGCTTGTTATTAAAGATAAGGCAAATGATGTGAAAGAAACTTGTGAACTAAAAGCTCTACTCATTCAAAGCACATCATAAGCTAGAACCTAGACAGTAATCTTTGCATATCTTTTGACACGTCTTTTCTTTCTAAATTCCTGACTTGCGTTGAAAGAAATTAATACAATCCCTAATGTGTAACCCATTAAGATCTGCTAATCCGCACTGTATATTTATGTAGTGTATTTTGAGGAGTAGTCATATTTTTAGCAATCCTGTCAAAATTAATTTATGCTTATGATATTTGCCACACTCTCCTATTTACAGTGATAAATGTGGTTAAATTAATAAGAACATCCATGTTTTTGGCCAGTGGTGCTATTACTATTCAGACATTTGTTTTTTAATTTATTTATTTAGTGTACATTTACATCATAAATAGCAGGTTGGAAGCTAGGTCCCCATACTGCAACCTTCACAACCAGAATGCAAGAGGAACCAACCATTAAAAATATTTATTCTGATTAATTATTTTAGCAATTATGAACATGTAACCTGATGGTTTTTCTATTTTCTTGCACTTGCATTTTCTATGCGGTTTCCCTCATTTATCTTATAGCTACAGCCGCCAGCTTTATCCTGTGGTTTTTATATGAGATAATCACCAATTAACCCCATGTCATCACCATCAGTATTCCTACTGAAATATGAAAACATGAAACCATGACACGTGTCAAAGTTTTTGAGAGAGAGAGAAAAAAAAATCATTAAAATGCCAGGGATGACATGGGAAATCCGGTGGGTATGATTTCATTCATGTTGATTGACACACCAATAAGCACGGGGTGATATGCACTATTGCTTGTTTATTTTCAACTGCCTTGCTGCGTCTAAAACAACCTGGAAATGAGATTCACTGCGCAGTGTACAGATATTATAATTTTTTGCTAAATTCCCTGTAGTGTAAGATATACAGCAGTGAAGGGAAAGGAGAAAAGTTTGAGTGAAGTAACTGAGTAAGATTTTTTTTCCAATATTGGCTGCAAAATTCACTACAATCAGAGCGCCAATAATTCTGAATTCTCTCTCGCCATCGTTTATTTCTTCTGCATTATACTTGAGCTGCATTGTACAGTGATATCTGCACATTTCCTTAGTTAACTCCAGCAATAAAATTCTACCAACAATAATAAACAGATTAAATCAGGACAGGTGAATCTTCTCCAGGGCTGGTGCACTGCAGTGGCTTAGTGCTCTGATTTTAGCTTTTTAAACAGGGCACGTCTTTTGTAATGTGCCCTCGGCACAGGAGGATGCGTACGACACCTCTGGCGTAACATAACAAATTGCAGGGAGAGTGGAAAGCTCTACAGATTCGACTTGCGCACCTCTCTAAGCCATGCCCGGGACTTTTTTGTCTGCTTCAAAATTGTGATTTGGTGCCGGTACCGGGTGAGATTAAGCTGCGGATGTTTATAATACCAGACAGGGAGCTCACTCAAGCATTGGGATGTTTTAAATCAGGCATGAAATTAATTTTTCAAACTCCTTTCAGGAGAGGTGCATCTAATAAGAGCAATATGTGCTGTATTTTAGATCTCAGAGCAATGCAGCAGGTTCTTTGGTTCCAGTGCACAGTATATCTTTGTCACCTGGCACTATTGTCCTTAGAGCTGCTGAACCGTTCTGATCAAAACATGAGATATATTACCATGAAAAAAGGAGTCTGTGGGTTTCTAGGAATTTTACAGAGTTTCTTTCTTTATTGCAGTCCCACAACCACCCTCTGCTGTTCGATGGGGCAGCGTTCATTTTCCTACTTAGTTTCTTTTTTTATTTCTTTGTTTGTCTCCAGGAGGAATACAGCCTCCTTTGTTTCATGACATGCACCTATTTTGTACTGTACATTGGGAAAAGCACTCTTGCTATTATCCACAGGGTAATAACTGTGGGAAAGTGAATTGCTCTCTTTGTTCTTTTCTGTCTTGGCTTACCACTGTGAGTGGCTTTTAACACCGAAGTCACCTGTAGGTTTTGAGTTACTACTTTAATATGTTTTGTGTGTAGGTGGCAAGACAGATCATTTTTTCCTACCCTAGCCAGTGGTTGCTCTTTGAAGTTAGCACTTGTACTTGGTTTCCAGACTCTGTGTGGTTTTAATGAGCTTGATAAATTGTAAACCCTGTTTAATATGTAAGTATGAATCTAAGTCGGAAATATATTCTTTTCTTTATCCTTTTTTTTAAGAAAAATACCAAAATGCATTCTCATCAACACGAACAGTACTCTTAATAAATACTGAAGTTAATTCAGTCCACTAACTACTGGATTGAAAAAGGATTAAGAATGTTAATTGAATGCATATTGTATAATGGGTCTGAAGCCGTAGGGACTAAGTCATCATGACAACAACAGCCAGTGATGAAAATGGGCTCTGGCAGTAGTTAAAATTGTAGTGGTTGTTGGTATTGACTACTTTGTTCTTTAAGGCAGTGTATATGACCTGGGCCTTTCCAATTTGTCTTTAGGATTCATGTCAAGTCCTACGCCTGTTTAGCCAAGTGCAGAGGTAGTGGGAAAGAAACGATGTTGCACCATTTTAGCAGCTCTGTTTCAAATGGATTTTTTGTGTGTGTTTGTTTATAGTTTTGTATATAGAGAGGATCTTTTAGTAAGTATAGTGATTTTACATTAGTACTGAATTTGTCACGCATACGCTTCCATATTTTGTTTTTATGGCTGGTTCTTACACATCCAGTACTGAATGTATTTGAATAACATATCCGTTGGATAGACATATAAGTAATGATATCCTGCATTGCAGATTCTAAATGTTTGCAGCGGTGGATATTACAGTATTTACAGCAGCTTCAAACCTATATTTCATTGATGCTTTCTCAAGGGCCTTTCTTTTATGACTTTGAATGAGATATTTTTTTGCTATATTACCTTGGCCTGCTTGAATACTTATTCACATTTGAATTTGATCATATGCTGTAAGCAATAACAAACCTCAGACAGGTTTCATCACAGGTTCATTACTGCCAGAGTTGGCACATTAAATGGGACTGTGGTCACCCAGCAGTTAAGGTACTGGATTATGGAGCAGAAGGTCAAGGTTCAAATCCCACCTCTGCCAAGTTGCCACTGTTGGGTCCTTGAGCAAAACCCTTAACACACAATAGCTTGGATTGTGAGATTGTATAGATTGTAAGTTGCTCTGGATATGAGCATGTGCTAAATGTGAAATGTAATACCAAAAATTATATTTAGCCAAAAACATTTGTATATAAGTAGCAGGAAGTGTTTTGAAGTGACTGAGCCAACATCTACTATAGCAGCCCATTTTTACAAAGTGGGAATATTGTAGAAGTTAATAGAAGATAGTCCTGATTTGACATGAATTAGCTATATATACTATACATTTAATAATTTACATAATTTACTTTACATGATATATATTCACACTCACAAGACATGTATTAGATACTCCTTGCTAGTACTGGGTTGGACCCCCTTTTCCCTTCAGTACTGCCTTGTTTCTTTCTGGCATAGATTCAGCAAGGGACTGGAAGCATTTCTCTGAGATTTTGGTCTATATTGACAGATTTGTCAGCTGCACATCCATGATGCAACTCTCCCATTCCACCACATCCCAAGGGAGCTCTATTGCCATGGTTCCCAACCTGGGAACAGCTTTTCTTAGATACTCGTATGGGGTATCTAATCACTGTTCTGTTGGACTGCGGTGGATCTTGTGACTGTGGAGGCACTGAGATGTCATGATCAAGAAACCAGTTTGAGATGATTTGAGCTTTGTGACAAGGAGCATTTTCCTGCTGGAATTAACCATTAGAAGATGTGTACACTGTGGTCATAAAGGGATGCACATTGTCAGCAACAATACTTAGGTAGGCTATAGTATTTAAAAAGATAATAAATTGGTATTAAGTGGCCCAAAGTGTGCCAACAAAGATATCCCCCACACCATTACACCACCAGCAGCAGCCTGAACCGTTGATACAAGTCTGGATGGATCCATGCTTTCATGTTGTTTACGCCAATTGTCTGTTGTCTAATTTTGTTAAGCCCTTGTGAACTATAGCCTTAGTTGCCTGTTCTTAATTGAAAGGATTAGCACCTGGTGTCATCTTCGGCTGGTGTAGCACTGCTTCAAGGTTTGATGTGCTGTGCATACAGAGATGCTCTTCTACATACCTTGGTTGTAACGAGTAGATATTTGAGTTACTTTTGCCAGTTTGGCCATTCTTCTCTGACCTCTGGCATCAACAAGGCATTTTTGTCAAGAGAACTGTCTCTCACTTGCTATTTTTTCTTTTTTGGGGCCCTTCTTTGTAAACCCTAGAGATGGCTGTGTGTGTAAATCCCAGGAGATCTGCAGTTTCTGAAATACTCAAACAATGCACTTGTCTAATGTTTTCAAAAGTTTACGTGTATCCATACATATATAGAAATGTGATGCATTATTCAGAACTTTTCATATGTACACATGCGGCCTTGAATACAGCACTGCTCTGGGCTTGTACAATGTGAAACAGCTTGCATTAGGCTGTACTAATGCCGTCAAACAATTAAAAAATAAGTTTAGTTAACATCACAATTTTGCACATTAATCATTTTTGCTTGCTCGTATTTGACAATAAACAAGGCTATTTTTTGCTTTAAAAAGCACTAGACAGGCAGGTGAGTGGACAATATAAGCTCCAACAGACGGCATTTATTATGTTTTAATAATTCTCAACACAAAGACTATAGCCATTAACCGAACAATACCTTTTAATGCAAAATAAACAGTTTATTAGGGATTTTGTCATACAAAACATGTGCAAGCTGTTATCTGAAATGTGCCAGGTAAAATGTAGCCAAACAGAGCGGTTATGCTGTACTTTTGTGTTTATGTGACAGAATCTGGGTAGTGTCTGAACTGTTTTACAATTATGTCCCCTAGCGGGTAATGTTGCTATATATGGTATGTAGAATTTGAAGAATAGTGATTACCGTATTTTCCGGGCTATAAAGCGCACCGGGTTATAAGGCGCGATATCAACGATCGGCTGCTAACGAGTCTATTTTCATACATAAAGCGCACCGGGTTATAAGGCGCATTAAATGAAACAAAACACTTAAGTTCCCTCGGAAGCTCAGTTTGGTCTTTACCTGGCGCAGGGCGTCTTCTTGCTTCCTCCACTTCCGTACCATTGATTCGTTAATGTTGAATTCTCTCGCAGCTGCTCTATGTCCATGTTTGTACTGCGTGACTGATAGCGTTGTGTTTGAAATCCGCTTCGAGAATGAATGAATGAATGCACGTACCCTAATGCTGAAGCACATACCGTATTACTCCGCGATGCAGCGCACTACGGTTGCCGTAAGCTTCGTAACTTACCAAAGCCGTGCTAATACATTTTGACAGATTTATGAGCGCCGTGTACCATCTACAATCGGTTCTAGGTCAGAAAGCACAACCAGAATTAATTCATACATTAGACGCACCGCATTTTAAGGCGGACTGTCGATTTTTGAGAAAGTTAAAGGATTTTAAGTGCGCCTTATGGTCCGAAAAATACGGTAGGTTGCAGTTACAGACACAGTTATCTAACATCAGTTGTGATTGATACCGTTTTGGATTGGACAATATGATGATATTTTATTGTATCGTTATCAATTTTGCTATCGTGATAGACAATACGCTTTTCTGAGCATGTCGAGGATATCATCAGTGCTTAAACACCACTGACCAGCTGTTGTTTCATTATAAAGAGTGTAAATATTTCTGTTTAATTGGATGAAGTGCGGCATATTTTGAATATAAATCACTAAGTAAGGGATAATATTTGAACAGTAGTTTTAAGAACCTGTTGCTACTGATGCATTTTGTCACATGTAATCATGAAATGGATTTCATGACCAATCGTGATATATTTTTATCATATCACCCACCCCTAATCTGTGCTATTAAATATTACTTTTACCTATTACAATTTCAACTCTAATAGTGTAGCCTACTGATATGCAATGTTAAGAAAATATTCATTTCAAACTCCCATATTTGTTGATGATCAAGAAAGGAGGAACATTCTGTCAGGTACAGATTTACATAGCAGAACTCTTGTAGTGTAAGATTTTCTTTGAAGCTCCTTTCATTAATATGCAAACCCTGAGCTATGTCTGCCTAAAATAAGATTTTAAACAAGAAAGTAAGATGAAAATATAAGAAATCACATTTGTATGATATGCTAATAAATTCTCTCCATTTTTCTTTCATTTCAGGTAAGTGAATCAACTCCTCAACATTCACTTTGGAGACAGCATGAATGGCTATTTCTTCGAGTGCAATTATTTCATGGCTAAGTAACACCATTTTGATTCATCATTTGACTGCGGCTAATGCAGACAACCCTCGTAATGCCTTTGATTTTTTTATGAAGTGTCAGACACTGTGACCTGCCCCTCTGAAAGCATCCTATTAAAGTAGTTTGTCTTTAGTCTCAGGTGCCTGCCTCTTTTGCCATGTGTGTATGACTTCAGTATTACAGAATGCTCTAGAGGAGGTGTACAAATTACTTCATTAATTATTAGTAGATTGGGGAACATGTTCATCAAGGGGGATTTATTATCAGGTAACAGTCTCCTCTACTGGAAATTCTGGCCTAAGCGCCTGGCACCCCAGCAGCTCTGCGGAAGGAATACATCACTCAGACAAGTCTGCAATAAAGAATGTTATTAAGGAAGGGCCAACTGTTGAGACAGCGCTGGCTTACCATCTACCCATCCGTCTCTTATTGTCTAATAGAGAGCAAATCGCCCATCAGCTTCCCATCAGGGAGAGCCCTACTGTTCATGTGGCTCTGATTAAATCTCAGTGGCAGGGAGAGAGAGTGGCCATGGCAATTATCCCAACATTGGCAAAATTAGCTCACTAAGTGCTCAGAGTCCCCTCACTGTAGATTATTGGGAAAACATGATGAAAGGGATCGTTTTACGAAGGCACTTGTGGACTAAAGTATCATCCTGCTGTATTTCTCCAAGCTTCAAGTGCCTTGTGAAAATCAGTCCTTTCATTATGTTTTCTCAGTAATATGCAGTGAAGGGACTGTGTCAGTCATTTTTACAATTAACAGCATTACCATGCTTATCCAAAAGTTGAGCCACAATATTAGACTGTTTATGTGGCTGCTTTCAAATTTGCATTTTTTAAAAGTTCCGCATTGATTAGTTTGTGTAATTATTGCAGGATACAGCTGTGGAAGTATACAAGCAACAAAAAAGTACTGAATATTTGAAGTTGGGTAATGAGCGGTTTGTATTGTTATGTATAGTACATTGTGCTAGCTATTCATCCTACATGCTTTTGATTATAACGAAACCTAAATGTTTTATTTAAAAAGTACCAAGTTAAAAACAAAAACTAAGCAATGGATAATATGACATATGTATTATTATTATTATTATTATTATTGCAGCTCCAGTGGCTTGGTGTCAAGAGCCAGCTGCTGGAAACAGCAGTTCCTGAGAGCCTGGGATTAACTTCCAGGTGGGGCTCGTTACATGAAGGTCGAGTGGTTTCAAAACCCTCCGATGGACTGGTGCCCTGTCCAGGGGGTATCACTACCTGTGCCCAGTGAATTCTAGGTTATACTTCAGATCCTCCCCTCTGACCCTGACCAGGTTAAATTGGAAGCTTTGCTTAGATTTAGATTTTATTCATTCATTTCTTTCACATTTAGTAAGGGTAACGGCTCTGCAGCCCCTCCCTGGAATTCACATGGCACAGTTGAACATGTAGCCTGAAAAGGGCTCAACTTAGGGGGATGATTCTTCCATCTATCGCATCTTCCCTCAGGCACCTTCACTGTCACCTGTGTCACCACGGTGGTAGGAGGAATCTTAGGTTTAAAAAAACAACAACAAACGATAGAGTATATGAGCAGTTATTAAAGTGACTTAATGTAGTGTTTAGACCTTTTCATGTCAAGTTATGAAATCATAAATGTATAAAGAAGACTTTACCTGTCCTCTTAAGCATAGACCTCACTGCTCATCTAAAATCACCATGAATCTTAATAAACCTGTTGGGCAGCAGGAGCAATGATGCCTCAAGTTATTGGCTAATATGTTCATCTTGTGACTCATCAGCATGTTGCCCATGTTCCTAATCGAATAGTTGAAGAAACAAATTTTGACCAGTGTTTGTAACTCTTACTCATAGGGAAATGATTTGCTTGATTTATGTAGCTTAATTTTTTCAGTTATTCAGGTTTTCACTTGAATCATCATGATAATTATACGATTTGTAATGGAAAAACATTGCATAAAATTACAATTCAAATTAGAAGCATGTTCACTAGTGCTCTCAAACTTTATATGCAATAGAGTTCCAGTACATGAGGATTTGGGTGTCCTGTAGTTTCAAGCACGTTTAGTTTAAATGTTTTGTTAGTTTTGTTGCATCTAATGTGCTTGAGCTGCTAATTGCAGAGTGCCCCCAATACGTGAACCACAGTGCAGTGTTCTTGCTGAGCGTTGCGGTGGTTTGTTTGTTTGAAGGTAGTGATACTCAATTATGTGGCTATAACATCACCCCTCGGAGCCAAATGATTGTACAACAAAGGCAAATACTTTAAAATGTGAAATGACAGGTTTGATTTTAGAAGTCTCATTATTATGAATCTGAGTGCATTTGTGTCTTGGTGGACATTGATAGACATTACACAGAATCTGATACGTATATTTATTTCCTGTTTTGTTTGATTTGCTACATGGTGGTCTGCTGTTGTTATGGTTGCTTTAGTTGTTACGATTGTTATTTTTAGTTGCAAGATTTTTATTTACTCCAAACGTAGGTTTCTTTGTACGTAGAGTATTACTAGCACCTGTTAATGACATACTAATAGTCATTGATGGATCTTAGCGTTGACAGGTTTAGTGTAAATACAGCAGGGCTAATGGCTATTTAGGTAACTTCATGTGTTTCAGCTGATTTGATTGGTTTGGGGAATTGTTTTCATTGTGTAAAAGCTCTTTCACATTGTATACCATACTTTGTTTTGAAGTGCTTTGTTGTCTTTTGGCTGCTTCTACTATTAATGTTCTCAAGCCATGCAAACTTCATATCACTGTGATCTGAGTTTGATACTCTTTTCGTCGCATTTTTGGTAGATGGTAGACGCCTTATTTTACTGGGTGACCTCAAACTCCCTACTGATGTACACGATCATCTATCTTTGGACCTGACTCATAACCATCACCACCAACTCACAGAGCAGACAATGCCCTTGACCAAATCTACATCAAGAACCTCCGAGAAGTTGAATCTGTTCATCTGGACATAAGAGTTTGTCTGAGAAACGTTTCATCACTCATCTAAGTGACTTCTTCAGTCTACAAAACCTTATGTCCAGATTCAACTTCTGGGATTTTCTTACCTGGATTATTGAGCATGCATCAAGATACATCAAGAACCCTACATGTTCAATTGTACAGTAACTGCTCTTCACATTTCAGATCACTTTTTGTGTCTTTTCCACTGTTCCTTAACCACACTTCCACTTCTTCTAATAAAGTGACAAAGAAACTCGAAAACACTGTCTCATTCTTCCTTCTCCTTGACTGTCTTCTCTTCTTTGCCATCCTCGCACTCTTTCTGAGTGCTTCCTGCTGACACTGTCGCTGCAGCTCTCTGCACAACCCACTCAAGTCTCTGAACTCCCACTGTGCTCTCACTTCCATACCAGCAAAAGCTGTATCGCCCTGACATTCTGCGATTTCACAGATCAACTGTATAGAGAGAAAATGGAGAAAAATGAACTGACCAACAGACCTGGCTGAGTATTGAACATTTCTTGCCTCTTTATCTTCTTCTGTCAACACAGTCAAAGCTTTCTTTCACAACAAAATCGACTCGTGCGTCTCAATTTCAAGGGAATTGTTCTCAACCTTCTTTTGCTTACTCAGCCCTCCTCCTAACCCACCTACACCATTTCGTGCAGAAGAGGATTTCATGACCATTTTTTCACAAAAGTTCAAATTTCAGTCATCCTGTTATAGTCCAGCCAAAGTGGAGAAAATCCATGCTCATGACTCAGCATTCTTAACATTGTTACTGAGGATGAAGTGGTGACACTAACGACCATAAATTGACCAACCTCATGGATCCAGCACCACCATCACTTCTCAAGGCAATCTTGCACTGTAGATCACAACAATGATCTGTATGTTACTGACATCGGGCCTGGTTCCCTCTGTCTTCAAGATGGCTTAGGTTACACTCTCCATCACTCCAACTACGGAACAGATTTCTTGAATGTGTCTTGGACAGCTGTCTGCCTTTCTGCAAGAAAACAACCTCCTTGATACTAAACAGATGGGTTACAAGGCAGGTCATTCTACTGAAACTGCTCTCCTCACAGTAAATGAAGCGCTTCATAGAGCCAAGGAAAATTCCACAGGTTTAATACTTATCCTTCTGATCCTATCTTCCTCCTTCTTTTGACACTGAATCATCAGCTACAGTTAAATCTTGCTAACTTGGGCCCTGTGGACATGTGCTTGCCTGGTTGTTGACATCCTTAGAAGATCGACCTTACCAGGTAGCATGGCAAGGTTCAATTTCATTACCTCATATGATTACTACAGGAGTTCCATCAGTTCTTGATCCACTCTTGTTCTCTGTCTACACTAAATCACTGGGCTTAGTGATTAAATCCAATGGCTTCTCATATCCTTGGCGTCAACTCCCAGGTTTCAGAACATGTCTTGTCTGAAGCTCAGTCTGGACAAGACTCAACTGATTGACCTCCCCACAAAAAAACTCCCCAGCACTAGATCTCTCAATCAACATAGATAGTATCAGTGTCCATCCGTTCCACACAGCAAAAAATCTTCTGACAACAATCTCATCTATTCTAACCACATAACACTAACCACTAGACCTTGCAGATTTCTTCTGCACATCAGAAGAATACAGCCTTTTCTGCCCAGGGAAGCTGCTCAGATCCCCATACTGGCTCTCATCACTTCCAGGCTTCAATGTTTTTTTGCTGGTCTGCCTTCATGCTTCATTGCTCTCCTACAGAGCACTCAGAATGCTTCAGCCCATCTGGTTCACAACCTAGAAAAGATTGCTCGTGTCACTGCTTACTGAGATCACTCCACTGTCTTCCTCTTTGAAGCCAGTATCGAATTTAAAAATCTTGTCCTGGCTTTTCAGGCCTCAAAAGGTTCTGCTCAATGTTATTTACACCCTTTGGTTCAGAACTACACACCTGCACGTCAGCTGAGGTCTTCAGTTTCATGGCACCCGATACATCTTTCACTGAGTTTGAACCATGCCTGCTAGGCCAGATCTCAGTGCTTCAGCATCCCTGGCTGCTCATTGGTGGTACGAGCTTCCCACAGCAGTCAGAATGACCTCTGCCTTCAGCAGAAGTCCCAAGACTTTTTAAAATTAAATTTAAGCTATTAGTATTTGTTACTATATGTGACCTTAGCATCTGACAATGTCAAATTATTGCAAAACTCACAGGTACTCACAGGTGTGGTCTGATTAGGCATTGGGTCTTGCCACAAGAGGGCATACAAGTGCTTCCCCCTGCTACCCTATAAAAAGGCTCTCAGAGGCTATGTTGATACATCTTGGTAAGAGATTGTTGACTGCAGATCCTTCAAACTTGTAGGTTTCCAAAGTCGGAGTCCCAGCAAGTCCCACAAATGCTCACCACGAGACCTCCATACTTGAACCCGACCATCTTTGTATCCCAAACAAAACCTGGATCCGGGCAGAGACAGGGGTGTGTAGTGAAGGTGCCACCTATGTGTGGATGGTAGACAACGAAACTGTGGGAGCTGCTCATGTTTATTAGCAGATCAACCGATCCTCTTTACTGGTGGTCTGTCTGGGCCGTCCAGGGCCTGTTCGCCGTGTATGTGTGCCCTCATAGAACCACTGCTCACCTCCTAACAGCTAGGTCAGAACAGCCTAGATGGTGGGCAATTCATCGAAATGACCATCCTGCTTCTCTCAAACAAATGATATGCCCCTCTCAAAGGCTATCAACTGGGCAAAATGTTGTAGAGGCATGTCGAGCAGTCAGCAATCTCTCACTAAGAGGTTCCTTACCCAAAAGTAGCCTCTGGGGAAGCAATTTTATGTCCTCTTGTGGCAAGATCCAGCGATTAATCAGACCACACCTGTAATCCTTTATACAGTGGTGCTGTAGAATTTTTGTATTTCTGCATAAATATGACCTAAAACATCATAAGATTTTCACACAAGTCCTAAAAGTAGATAAAGAGAACCCATTTAAACAAATGAGACAAAAATATTATACTTGGTCATGTATTACTTGAGGAAAATGATCCTATATTACATATTAGTGAGTGGCAAAAGTATGTGAACCTCTAGGATTAGCAGTTAATTTGAAGGTGAAATTAGAGTCAGCTGTTTTCAAACAATGCAATGACAATCAGGTGTGAGTGGACACCCTGTTTTATTTAAAGAACAGGGCTCTATTAAAGTTTGCTCTTCTCAAGATGTTTGTGGAAGTGTATCATGGCACGAACAAAGGAGATTTCTGAGAACCTCAGAAAAAGAGTTGTTGCTCATCAGGCTGGAAAAGGTTATAAAACCATCTCTATAGAGTTTGGAGTCCACCAATCCACAGTCAGACAGATTGTGTACAAATGAAGGAAATTCAAGACCAATGTTACCCTCCCCAGGAGTGGTCGACCAACAAATATCACTCCAAGAACAAGGCGTGTAATAGTTGGCAAGGTCACAAAGGACCCCAGGGTAACTTCTAAGTGACTGAAGGCCACTCTCACATTTTCTAATGTTAATGTTCATGAGTCCACCATCAGAAGAACCCTGAACAACAATGGTGTGCATGGCAGTGTTGCAAGGAGAAAGCCACTGCTCTCCAAAAAGAATATTGCTGTTCGTCTGCAGTTTGCTAAAGATCATGTGGATTAAGCTAGAAGGCTACTGGAAGAATGTTTTGTGGATGGATGAGACCAAAATAGAAGTTTTTGGTTTAAAAGAAAAGCGTTATGTTAGAAGAAAGGAAAACACTGCATTCCAGCATAAGAACCTTATCCCATCTGTGAAACATGGTGGTGGTGGTATCATGGTTTGGGCCTGTTTTGCTGCATCTTGGCCAGGACGGCTTGCCATCATTGATGGAACAATGAATTCTGAATTACATCAGAGAATTCTAAAGGAAAATGTCAGGACATCTGTCCATGAACTGAATCTCAAGAGAAGGTGGGTCATGCAGTAAGACAACGACCTTAAGCACAGAAGCCGTTCTACCAAAGAATGGTTACAGAAGAATAAGGGTAATGTTTTAGAATGGCCAAGTCAATGTCCTGACCTTCATCCAATAGAAATGTGGTGGATGACCTGAAGTGAGCAGTTAATGTGAGGAAACCCACCAACATCCCAGAGCTGAAGCTGTTCTGTACGGAGGAATGAGCTAAAATTCCTCCAAGCTGGTGTGCAGGACTGATCAACAGTTACAGGAAACGTTTAGTTGCAGTTATTGCTGCACAGGGGGGGTCACACCAGATACTGAAAGCAAAGATTCACATACTTTTGCCACTCACTAATATATAATATTGGAACATTTTCCTCAATAAATAAATGACAAAGTATAATATTTTTGTCTCATTTGTTTAACTGTTTCACGTCAAATTTTTCTGCGGAAATATAGAAAATTCTAAATTCTAATATATATATATATATATATATATAATATATATATATATATATATATCATATATATATATATATATATATATATATATATAAGATAAGATAAAGGATCCTGCCACTTTCACCTGTTTGCGTGTTTTGTAAGTCGCGCTGGAAAAGAAAGTCTGCCAAATGCCTAAATGTAAATGTAAATGGGTTGTTGCTACTACTTGACCTTTGATTGATATCTTTTGAGAGGAGGATTAGTACCTTTTCCTCTTTACTGCCAAACAGGGCATCCTTCTGGAGTCTCGCTTGCCTGAGGCTTCACAACAGCAGCCTGCCACCATAATTGACTGCAGTTTTCAAGGGCATAGAAAGGGCGAGTCATTAGGAAGGGCGATCTCTCCTGTGGGCTTATCAGTCGATGGACTGAGCACATGGTACAAAGCTCAATCACAGGGTGTGGGCTTAATCAGACAATTTGCATGTCAGTCCTCACACGTCTGGTACACCCATAAACATTTCAGCACCTGCTAATCACCCCCCCCCCCCAACCACCCCCACCACAGACACACATACACAATGTTCTCCTATCTGTGCCTATGCTGTGATTCAACCCTTTACAACTTTTAATTTATTCTGCACTATGTGATTGTTTCTTTCAGCTGTGTTGCTAGTGTCTTAACAGGTTTGTCATTCGCTTCTGTATAGTTGCTGTCTCTTCTACAAAGAGATGTTTGGATGTTTGGAATTCACCATTCCCTCTTCATAATATGCACAATAGTTGATGTAAAGTCTTCAGAATGACTATTTTGTGCAGACACCCCTTCTTATGCAGTGTTTTATCCACAGTCATTGCAAATATACATTCAATCAAGCATACAAATACAACACAAATCACACTACAGTGGATCATGAAACAACCACAAAGTGCTGAAGCCTGTGTAATGTAAAAATCACATTTGTTTACGAGGCTCACAACCACACGTCAAACTGCTTCTGTTTGGTGGAGGAGGAGATTTTGCGCCTCCATATTCATTGCAACAATTTGGAGACAATATTGAACTATTTCAGCAAGACAATACCGACACAAAGGCAGTCAAACAGAGAAACACCGACAAGTTTCCTGTGGACGATGTTCTGATATCAGTCATATCCAACACCTTTGTGATGAATGCCAGCTGCAAGTCCTTATTGCACAACATCTGCTCCTGACTAAGGTTCTTATGGATGAATGGAAGTGAATTACCACAGTTCCAAAATCTAGTGGAAAGAATATTCAGTAAAGTGGAGTTATGGGATGAGTAGGACAGCAAGTACATATGGATAGTTGTTCCCCTGTTAACCATAGGTTTACACCCTTCGTATTCATATATTTGAATTCATTAACAAGCATTGAAAAGCAGCTAATAATCATCCAGTAAATTTACCATGAAAATCTATTTACAAAAGTACCATTTTATCCTTAACATCCATGTGTGTGTGTGTGTGTGTGTGTATTATGTCAAGCCAAACAGGAATTATTTATCGAACTTTGATATATATGGAATGAACTTTGATATACAGGTATATATGTGTGTGTGTGTGTGTGTGTGTGTGTGTGTGTGTGTGTTTGAGTGAAAGTGGGTGGTGATGAAAGTGAGAGTGGAGGGTGTTGCATGTGATCTTAACGGCAGGATGCCTCTCTACATGTACAGTTTTATTCTTCTTTTGGTTGCTCCCATTAGGGGTCGCCACAGCATATTTGATCTGCACATTAGAGCTAGCACAGATTTTAAGCCATATGCCCTTTCTGAAGCAGCCCTCAAACTTCATCTGGCAATTCATACATAATAATATTAAAGTTAATACATAATATTACTATTTGTGTTGAACAGGCTTGCTTTTTATGCTTTTTTCTAAATTCTGTGTATGTCCTGGTATAAGTAATCTAACCTTTTTATAGGATTTAAAAAAAAGAAAAATGTTATTTTATTCAGTAATCTAATGTTGAGGATATAATGAATACTTGTCTTGATCAGAAAATGAAAGGTAAGTTTCACATATCTAAACATTTAAAACTGGTCAAATTTGACTGAAACACAATTGGAGGACTCATTTTGCTGTAGTTCTGTTTACTTCACAGCTGTTCTGTCATCCACACAAACCTAGAGCTCAGTCTGTATCCCAGATTTTGAATTTTGAATTATATTTCTTAATCTGACACACCTGATCCAACCCATGGGCTAATTAGTGCCTAATGTTGTGAGATAAGTCAGGTGATGGCATCGCAGCAAAACAGTGGGGACTGGGACTTTTTGGAGGGTCTCTGTGTTTAGCTGTCTGAAACTGCACTGCAGCTCAGGACAGCTACATTTAAGCACTGGGGCGTAAAGCATGAAATCAGCTTTTGCTGCTGCTGTCATGTAAAAGTAGCATGTTAGCACTGTGACACTCATCAGGGCTCTTTAGTGCTCACCTTTTCTTCTTTTTAGATAAATACTGTACAATATATATATATGGCTATAAGTATTGAGACACGTACACATTACAACTACAGGAGCCTTTATGAATCCCATTCAAAATCCATAGGCATTAATATGGAGTTCCAACCCAAAAGTCAGGGCTCTGTGTGGGCCAGTCAAGTTCTTCCATACCAAATTCACCCAACCATGCCTTTATGGACTTTGCTTTGTGCACTGGGACACAGTCATACTGGAATAGAAAACTGTTCTCACAAAGTTGGCAGCGTACAGTTGTCCAACATGTCTTGGTATGCTGGAGCATTAAGGTTTCCCTTCACTGGAACTAAGGTGCCTAGGCCAGCTCCTGAAAAACAACCCCATAGAATTATCCCTCCTACACCAAACTTTACAGTTGGCACAATGTAGTCAGACAGGTAATGTCCTCCTGGCATTCGCCAAACCCAGACTCATCCCTCAGACTGCCAGATAGAGAACGATGATTAATCACTCCACAGAACAAGTTTAAACTGTTCCAGGGCCCAGTTGTTCTACATTTTGTAAAAAAAGGCATTAACATTGCATGGAGGAGCAAAAATTTTATAATTAGTCGTATTGCTCTCTGACTGCGAGTGAGTTCATACCCCAACTGCAAGTGCTGTAACTAAAATAAAATCAATCTACCTTAGCAAATCAATCAAGAACCAATCGGCATTAAATGGTACTTGGTTTTATGTTTACTAATAAAATCATAAATTACAATATATGCAGGGCCAGCCCTAGCACATTAAGGCCCTAGGCAAATTTCACCCTCTGACAAATGTAATAAATCTTATCACAGGCACTGTAAGATTCACAGCAGTAATAACTAATAAATAGATCATGGCATATGTTCACTTAATTTGCTGAGATTTTCTGAGATTTGCTGAGCCTGTAAATGCTCTACCACAGCATGCTGCTTTTAATAAGAATGCTGCACAAATACATTCCATGCGTATGTTTGGTCAGTGCTACATTTTATAGACGAATGTTTCTGGACACCCCTCCTAATGAGTAAGTTCTGCTATTTCAGCCACACTCACTTTATAATATAAAGCGTACATTTCTGGATTCTCCATATACTAAAAAGTGGCAGTAAATGGGTTGTACTGATTCAAAGTGACTTTCATTTGTAGGTTTCCACATAAAACATAACAAGCCAGTTCATCAATTTTGTCCCTGCAGTCCTTAAAGATAGTCCATATAGAATTGGTTTGGCCCAACTTTGATTGAGAACTTGGCTGGCATGCACAGAACGTTGACCTCAACTCCATCAGACACGTTGAAAATGCACTGGAATGCCAAAATTGAGCCAGGGCTTATTGTCAAATATCAGAAGCTGATCCGACAATCATGATCCAAAATCTAGTGGAAAGTCCTATAACAAGAACAAAGGCTGTTATGGCAACAATAAGGTGGTGTGTGTGTGTGTGTGGTGTGTGTGTTGGGGGTGTTGGGGGTGTTTAAACTCCATACTAACACCCATGTTTTGGATGTGCTTTCTGGGCATCCACAAACTTTTGGCCATATAGGACTATAAGAGATGGATATTAGGACCCAGGCGCAGGAAACTCCCAAAAGGAGTGGGAGACAAAAGATAAACATAGGGACACCACGCACCTGGCACAACCAGCAGAAGCAGGGATTCGATCACCGGAGCTCTGGCATCCGGGACGAGAATAATACGAGCTTGCCACATAGCCAGACATGAAACACTATGGGGCAAGCGGGGTTGAGAACGTCAAAAACAAGCGCCGCCCACGGCGGACCCAGAACTAAAGAATGTGTATTGAACGAAGTGGGAGCGCAAAAGGGAACAAATAATACGAGGAAAAACTCCCCGTAAGGCTGGAATTCGCCAGCAAGAAAGGAAAGTACCGCGCTGATAGCAGGAAGATTAACATTAACACAGGACTGCACCCTACGTGCAGCTAGAAGCCGACAGGGGAGGGGGGACACCCGAGCAAGCAGGGGAAGACGCGCATGTGCAGCAGAGCGACGCGTGGAAAGCGGACGTCCACCAAACGTCCCCGCGCCATTCCAGGACCGGCAGACGGCGAGGATGAACGGAACTAATAACCCAGCGAAAGCGAAGCGCGAATGGGGAGTAGGACGTAGCGCACGAGCGAACCGTTGCCGAAGCTGAACGGGGAACGGCGCTAAAAGCTGGGTGAGCTATGGCCAACGGAAGCACGGAGGACCACGGAGCCAAACCCACGCCACCGACCAATGCCCCACCGCACCTCAGGCCCTGCAGCTCCACACCACCTGCTCTCCTTAAAAAGCAAGCCACCCTCTGACCCTAGGGGAACCGCTGAGTGTGCTAACGGGTGTCGAGGAAAACCTAGCGATAAGTGAGGGTGCAGCGGCGAGGGCCGCTTAAGGATTTATATAGGCAGTATTTCAGGTGCTGCCAATAACGTCGGGCCGCGCCTTGCGCGGGCGTAGTGAGCGAGACGGGCACGGGATGCCGGTTTCAAGACGGATGGTGCGCCCCTGCTGGCTACCTGTCTCGGAGTGCAGCGACCGTTTCCTAATACGCTTTACATGTTGTAGTCCAATAGAGATTGCAGCAATTTGAATAAACAAATGTCTTGGTTTGTTTTTACTGCATTAAGTTCTAAAAAAATTCTAAATTTGAATACAATCCGATTATTAAATTCTAAGAATTGTTTGTTCATATTCAAATTTGAAATGAGGAATTACAAATATGAGATGTGACTTTCTTTAAAATAGCTAGGTTGTATTGCCTTTTGTATTACTACACAACTGTTTGTGTAACTGTTTGTGGTTTAAATGTACTTGTCCTTAATTATTATAAAAGGCAGTTTTAAAAATCAAATTTCCTTAATAAGGCGTAACATAAGTACATTTTTCACATGATACTTACTTTCTGGGAAATGAAAAAGCGGACAGGCTAGCTCAAAGCACTACACCCATGCAAAGGTCTAGTGCCACTTTTTATACCCTCATTATACCTGTTTGTCATGCTATATTAAGATAAAACTCACAATGCATGTTTTTCATTTGCTTAAGGTACAAGAGAACAATACACGTGTGCTTACAACTAGTTAAAAACATGTTTATGTAGTACACCTTTTACCAAGAAAACCAAGACCTCTGTATGTTTCCATGATCGCACCCTAGAACTCTACAGGCATCCTAAACGGCAGCCTTGGTCATGTAAATCTCCACCTGGCCATTCTGGGAGATGTGACAGAGATACAGATATTTTCTCACATTGGCCTCCATTTTTCTTATTCAGCAACATGAGAGGCCAACATGACCCAGGACTGGACCTGCAAAATCAGGGTCTATACACAATACATAAATACAGTACTGTGCATAAGTCTTAAGCCACAATTTAATTTGTTGTTTAGCAATGGTATATTGACCCTGTATAACATATTGTTGATTACTGGACCCAACAATTTTAAACTTGAGTCCATAATACTCTTTTCCACTAATATTAATTCCAGTCTTTATGGGCTTTAGTATATCTTAGCCTTGTCATCCTTCCAAAAAGTGGTTTCTTGGCTGCTACCATTCCAAAGACACCATTCCTGATCAAATTTCTTCAGACTGTAGAAGGGTCAGCTTGGCATCTTGATAAAGCTTGCTAGGTCTAATATGCTTACCACTGTAGCCTATCATATTTTTTATATATTCTTTAGGTTTTTTTGTATTCCAGTAAAGAGACTGAGAAATAATTATATATGGTCTATTAAACCATTGTTAAAACAATAGTATATCTAATCTAATGGTAAGACTTTTGCACAGTATTTGAATACATGATCATAGATGAATGCTGTTCATTAATCAATATCGTAATTCAGTGTGTACTTTTTAAGAACCATGGTGCATATTAGCAAGTGTAATACAAAATTATGAGTTAGCACCATTTTAAACCAGAGTTCAATTGCTATTTCCTGAAAAGCGAGAAGCCGAACTTAGGGATCATCCCCTGCCGCTGCAGTGGTGACGCCTACCCAGCCCTGTGATGGACCGGCGCATCGTTTAAGGTACATGCTGACCTGTACCCTGTGAACTGACATCCTGTCTGGATTCCCTTGCCAGGATAAGTATAGGCAAAAAATGGAAATGAAATGAGACTAAAACTAAATCAATATAAGCAGCAAGCATCACGGTGGTGCAGTGGTTGGACTGTCAACTCTAAGATCCCTGGTTCGATCCTGACTCCATGTCCTCTCAGTGTCTGCATGGGTTTCTTCTGTGTAGTCCGGTTTCCTCCCACAGTCCAAAGACATGTGTTAGGTTAACTGGTGTTTCCAAAGTGCCCCTAGTGTGTGAGTGTGTGTCCTATGATGAATTGTGGCCCTGTCTAAGGTTGTTCCAGCCTTGCGCCCTGTGTTGCCGGCTAGGCTCCAGCTTTCCCGTGACCCTGGCCTATATTAACCGGAAAAGACACTGAATGAATGAAATGTGTCCCTCCCTGTTCAGAATGAATCCAAAGGTATCGGCCATCTTTACAAAAACCTTTAAAAGACTTATGAACCAAGAATCAAGTCTGTATTTTATGATTCATGATTTCTATGATGTTCATGGAGACGTTTTATTTTCTCACTCGGCATTTTAGTGTGGCAGCAATAAGTGTTTGCGAGTTCCTGTTTAGTGTACACATAATTAAGCAGTGCTGTTAGTGGATTCTGTCTATTGAGAGCAGCATAACAACGAAAAGACCTTGAGGTCTCTTCATCAGTGTTCTGGACAATATTCAAATTACTCTAGTCATTATCTGAAGTAATAAAGTTCCACTCAATCACATCTGCTAACTGCCCTCTGAATGTGACCGATATGAACGCCTCCTCAGCGAGCCATCTAATGTTCGTGTAAAAAGGGATGATAACAAAAACAGAGGCAATAAAATCAGAATCATAAGCGTTGTCGCTGAGGCATTCTTACATTCAGCACTCGCTTTCAAAACTGCATGCTTCATTTACTACAATATGCAATGTGAAATAATGTCCTGCATGATTGATAATAATTGTGAGTTTAATTAGCACCTAACCGAGCACAATCTCCTTTCACACTATCAAACCGTGTTGCATGTGAGGCCGTGTCCCACTTACTGATTTCCCTGTTGAAACCTAAAACTCGGCATTTTCTTGAAGCATTATCACTCAGCTGACTACACGCAGACTCTTCAAAACAGCCTACCCATATGCCTAATCGCTTTCCATTAAGTGCAGTTTATATAGGCAGTTGTAGAAGTGCTCTGTAAGTCTATAGGGAAGCTTGGAACATTATGAGTTCTGTTGTGAGAGTACAGGCAGCGAAGTTGGCCAATCAGCAAGTGTGCTAGCTGAAGAGCACAGCAATATCACTAGCTGGTAACCATTTCTTAGATGATGGCGGTACGCCGTTGTTGCGCCACCATAGCACTCTTGTGGATTTGTTCATATTCTAATGACTGAAAATGAAATGGCATGTTCTCCTTATACCTTTATGGTGCTGTTTTCTCCTAATACAGCCTATAATGTGCAGCATTTTCTGCCTGTGATTTCTGTTGTACCATCACCTACCTGAATTGTATGCATATCATTATTGTGAAATTTGCAATGACCTCTACATAAACATATGCATTTCTGTCTAAATGATCATTTGTATAGTGAATTAGTTCATGTAGCACGGATGATCTCTGTGATCTGCACATCTCCCTGTCTATTTTGTGTGAACTGAGGACAGAGAAGCAGACTTATGAATTAGATTAGAAATGCTGAGGTAAATGTCAAAGCTTTATTCCAGCAGCGGCGTTCACAGACATAACAAAAATGTTGCTTGCCGGACTTATTTCATTACGATATCCTGTGCCTTTTTTTTATTCAGGTTTTAATAGCAGTATATGCCATTCATGCCTTGAGTGTGTGGAAGTGTGTCCCTGTGTTTAATTGCTTCATCTGTTTTGTGTGTGAACACATTTCTGAAATAGCTTGTATCTTCCCTGTCATTGTGTAAAGGTGTAAAGAGGGTTGAAAGCTTGGAGGAGTTATGAGAGCATTCAAGGTCCCATCATTTCTCAGACACGAGCCCATGTCTGCCTGTGGCCAGGGCTATCTGTGTGCTTCTGTTTGTGTGTAATGGTGTTAATTTAGTAAGGTTTTATTTTACACTAAAACCTTCATTTTTGATACCTGGAAAATGGAATAATTGAACTAAACATTTAATTATCAGTAACCTGTTCATCTGTTTAGGTTTGGACCAATAGGAAGTAGTGACATAGTCTTTTGCTTATTGCTTATGTCTTACTACTAGCACCCTTATACAAACACTTGGATGCTGGAAGGAGTGGTACCCAGTGTGGTGTTCTGCTGCTGTAGCCCATTTGCTTCAAGGCTTGATGTGTTGTGCATTCAGAGATGCTCTTGGTTGTAATGAGTTCTTAGTTGAGTTGTTGTTGAATCACTGCCTTTCTGTCACCTCTGAACTCTGCAAGTTCTCCAACTTAGAAAGATGAGAGTGGTCTGTAATTTTCATCATAGGTACACTTCAACTATGAGAGACAAAATGAAAAAAGAAATCCAGGAAATCACATTGTAGAATTTTTAAAGATTTTAATTGTAAATCATGCTGGAAAATAAGTATTTGGTCACCCACAAACAAGCAAGCTCTCACAGACCTGCAACTTCTTCTTTAAGATGCTCTTCTGTCCTCCACTCGTTACCTGTATTAATGGTACCTGTTTGACCTCGTTATCTGTTTAAAAGACACCTGTCCACAGCCTCAAACAGTCAGACTCCAAACTGACTCCAAACTCCAAAATCATGGCCAACACCAAAGAGCTGTCGAAGGACATCAGGAAGAAAATTGTAGACCTGCACCAGGCTGGGAAGAGTGAATCTACAATAGGCAAGCAGGTTGGTGTGAATAAATCAACTGTAGGAGCAATTGTAAGAAAATGGAAGACATACAAGGCCATTGATAATCTCCCTCAATCTAGGGCCCCATGCAAGATCTCATCCTGTGGGGTCAAAATGATCATGAGAACGGTGAGCAAAAATCCCAGAAATACACAGAGGGACCTGATGAATGACCTGCAGAGAGCTGGGACCAAAGTATCAAGGCTACCATCAGTAACACACTACACCGAGAAAGACTCAGATCCTGCAGTGCCAGGCATGTCCCCCTGCTTAAGGAGGAAGGTTTGGAGGAAGAAGAATGCTGAGATGCATCCCAAGAACACCATACCTACTGTCAAGCATGGGGGTGGAAACCTCATGCTTTGGGGCTATTTTTCTGCAAAGGGGACAGGACGACTGATCCATGTTAAGGGACGAATGAACGGGGCCATGTCTCATGAGATTTTAAGCCAAAACCTCCTTCCATCAGTGAGAGCATTGAAGATGGAACGTGGCTGGGTCTTCCAGCATGACAATGATCCCAAACACACCGCTCGGGCAACGAAGCAGTGGCTTCCTAAAAAGCATTTCAAAGTCCTGGAGTGGCCTAGCCAGTCTCCATACCTCAACCCCATAGAACAATTTGTGGAGGGAGTTGGAAGTCTGTGTTGCCCAGCGACAGCCCCAAAACATCACTGCTCTAGAGGAGATATGCATGGAGGAATGGGCCAAAATACCAGCTACAGTGTGTGCAAACCTGGTGAAGACTTACAGGAAACGTTTGACGCCTGTCATTGCCAACAAAGGTTATGTTACAGTATGTTACAGTATATACAAGTATTGAGTTGAACTTTTGCTATTGACCAAATACTTATTTTTTTATTATTATTTTCCACCATAATTTACAATTAAAGTATTTAAAAATCCTACAATGTGATTTCCTGGATTTTTTTTTCTCATTTTGTCTCTCATAGTTGAAGTGTACCTATGATGAAAATGACAGACCTCTCTCATCTAGGAGAAGCTGCACAATCAGTGGCTGACTAAATACTTTTTTGCCCCACTGAATGTACGAATTAAATTAAGTTACCTAATTAATAGGTTTATAGTAATAGGTTAAATAAACAGAAGCTGAATAAAAGATACAATTTTATAAAAATATAAAATATATAAAGTATAAAAATATAAATAAAAAGACACCATACTTAAAGAAAATATAATAAATAAAATATAAAAATATATAGACTGCAATAAATTAAAGGTACACAATATTAAGAGTATAATAAATTAGAGAATATAAATCTGTAGAATACAAGGCACAACAGTATATGTAAATTTATAATTACATGATAACAGTGTTATACTAGAGATGGGAAATTTCTTTGCTTGCTGAAGCCATTGAGCACCACAGCTGAACTGCAAGAAGCTTGTTTATTCAGTTCCTACTGTTTCACATATCTTTTCATTTGTTGAGTCAATTATTTCTGTGTTTAGGCTTTGGAAGGTATCGATTTGTTCTGGAAAAAGTGGCTCGGCGTCCTCGAGTCATTGTTCTCGAAGTTTCAGCCGTACTTGTTGCTCATGATTTGAAATGAGTCTTTTTTGGAGGGAAAGTCTTAATGAGGTTATTCGTAGCTGTAAATAAATTCTGGTAAATTATTAGTACAGCCAATCAAAGCAAGCAGGCATTCATGCAGAACCAATTTACTGTTTATCCAGATATTTCAAAGTTGTTTTTTAGCAGGGCCCAGCATGGCATAGAGAAGCTCATTGATAAATGTCAGGGAAACTATTAAGCATGCGTGTAAATCACATTTTAACAGGGGACCTTCCTTCCTGTGCACAAGGGCAGTGCAGGGGTGGTGGCCAATTCTAATGAAAGAGATTTAGAGGCAACGGCATTTATATTAGCTCTATGTGGACCCGGGAAATGTGCCCGAAAACAAAATAAATCACACCGCATCTTAGCCGAAAGGCGCCTGAAAGCACAATTAATCTAAACTCATGTGGGTTTTTTTCTACCAATAGCTCCTGTGGACACATGGTGAAATTACGAGGAGTGAGGACACACATAAAACGGGTGCAGTTTGAGCAGATCAATGGCACTTAATTAAAAAGAGATAGATGCTAAACAATGAATCAGAGCAGCTTTAATAGTAGACACTCTAGGCTCACCCCTTCAAGAACAACAATAGTGAACAAGGACTTTCACATTGATTGTTTTCTTTTCAATTATTGCTTTGGTTTACCATCAGTCCTTTAGACATGGTCCTTCATTTGTTACCACAAGCCACACTATTCACAGAGATAAACTGGACAATTTGTATACAACAATGATTTTGTTAATTTAGCAAACAGATGTAACTAGGATCAGTGGTAAAAAGTTTTCAAAATCAGTGGTTTTTATTTACTAGAATGTATTCATTATTGCCCAGTCAATAACTCATTGAAACGCTCTGCCATCTGCCTTTGTCTGTATATTTGCCTTTGTTCTGTGCCACAAAACTGGGATTCTTTATTCATTTGGTTTGTGTACTTTCAATAAGCACTGCAAGTACTGTGTCTGTGATTAAAACAGTGGCAGGGGAAGTTTTTATAAGACAGATTTTTGAAGTACACCTACAAAGTAATGCTCCAATCCAAAATCCAAGAAGTTGAATCTGTTCATCTGGACATAGATTTTGTTGGAGAAACGTTTCGTCACACATCTAAGTGACTTCTTCAGTCTCAGCAGTTGGAAAACTTCCCCAATCTTATATACAGCACGTTGCATAACGACTGGTACCAGCACCATTGCATAACCATGGCACCGGTGATCAGTTTTAAATATGCAGGATTGACAATAGCCATTAAACGGACAGTGGCCAACGTGTGCCATTCACACCCAGGATTGGGGGAAGGCTGCGATTGCTCCGTTGTAAGATGGTGAGAGGTGTACTCTGAGGCCCCCTTGGTTTTCCAGGGAGGACGTTCCTTTTTACAAAAAAAGGGCTTCTTTTATCCCGGCGTTCCAAAACATCGTTCCTTCCTATCAAGGGATTTCTGCACGTCTCATCCTTTGACAGTAGTGTCCAACTGGCCTGTTTAGGTGGGTTTGGGGGTAAACCACCAGGAGTCCTGACCATTTGGACCTGCTGAGGGTAAGATCTTCCTATGTTGTTGCCATTCCGTTTTTCGCCCAAGTGGCTGTTTGGTTTCCCCCGATGTACAATTCCTGGCAATCCTCCTGGCACTTAAACAGCGGAACCCTAACCATTACTCTTGTTTGTGCTGGGGGAAACCGGATTTTCCCGTGGGGTGGACACCAGTTCGGGGGGTACCCTCCTCAACCATCTTACAATGGGGCCAATCGCAGCCCTTCCCCCCAATCCTGTGTGAAATGGCACCACGTGGCCATGTCGTTAATGGTTATGCAAATCTGCATATTAAATATCACTGTTTTCCCATTGTTATGCAATGGTGTGGTTAACCAGTCGTTTTTATGTGCAAAAAGGTTGCTGTGCTGTATATAAGATTGGGGAAGTTTTCCAACTGTTGAGACTGAAGAAGTCACTTAGATGAGTGACGAAACGTTTCTGCAACAAAATCTATGTCCAGATGAACAGATTCAACTTCTTGGATTTTCTTACTTGGATCATTGAGAATGCATCAAGATGTCCAATCCAAAATATTTACCTATAACCCTAATTAAGATATTTGGATTACTGTCACACTGTATGGAAAGTGCTCTGTTAATTACTATCTTGTTTTCTTTTACAACATAATAACTGCTGCTCCCTGGATGATTTTCTTTATTGCATAAACTCTAGAGACTGTTGCATAAAGATCAGCAGTTATAGAAGTACTCAAACAGCGTGTCTGGGACCAGAAATCATGCCATGGTCAAAATCACTAAGATTACACTTTCCCCATTCTGATGGCTGATGTGAACATTACCTGAAGCTGCTGGCCCATATCTGCATGATTTTCTGCATTGCATTGGTGCCACAGAATTAGCTGTAGTATACAAATAGTTCTTTGCAAACAAACAAACAAACAAAATCTAATCCTACAGTGTGATTTTGTTCTGTGTTATAAAAGTACATAACATAATAATAAGTATATATCACAGACGACTGCTTTAAGACTACATAGGAAGCAAGGCATGCTTTCATTAAAAAAGTGTCTACACTATTACCATTGTTGGTGAAATTCAATATTTTAGCAAGTCAAATGATCAAATATGTCATTGAAATATCACAGTCTGCTTTGAAGACCCATACAAAGAACCAATAGACTCCCAGTGGAGTCTGTGCCTCTCTGGGTGTCTATGTTGCAAACATGTATCCCTTAAAAAGGGACGAGATGGAAGAGTAATGTTTATTGGACAAATGTCTTTGAATGTGACATTTTGAGCCTAGCCCATATGCATGGAAACCAACCAACCAACAAACCAACAAACAAACAAACAAACAAAAAACTTGTTATTTATTGGACAATACACTTTTTATTTGTTCTGCCATGGCTTCTCTTATAATGATTGGTCTACCTCTCAAAGGGGCGCAACCTCAAAAGCAGTTGTCAGTCAGTAAATCAGGAATAGGGAACATGACTGATTTCTCAAGCTTTGATAAATCCGCACCATTAAGAATTAAAATTGACTTACGATCATGCTGGGATGACATGGATCATCAGATTTTGCATTAACTTGTGGAAGCCATGCCAGCTGGAGTGCACACTGTCACTGCATCAAAGTGGAGAACATACCGAATACCAATCCATTCTGAATACATTTTTATGATGGTGAAAACATTGAAATAAATTAGAGAACAATACAACATAGAAGCATTTTGGTCTGAGTGGTCTGAGACTTTTTGCCCCCATAGTATAAATATCCATGCTGAGCATATTCTGCTCTACAGCAAGCTTAACTGTTATAGAGATGTCACTGAAAATAAATTAACAATTATTTGCTTTGGCCCTATCAGGGTCAGTATCTCAAATGTGTGTTCACCTATCCTAAAGGGGGTAAACACACAAGGGTTTGTTACTAACTGGCTAAATACTGCGTGTGGATGCACGCTTAATGAACGTTAGATAGAATCCAGTGTTAATTCAAGACATGCTGCATTGAATGCAGATCAGTAATACAGTTCTCTTACATTAAGCACACAACACAGGCAGTCAATGGGATGCTGAAGAATTGGAAATAGACAAGCAAAGAGTCCATGTGATTTTGAAGGACAGCATAAGAACGGTGAATCTAGCCAGGCACCATAAACACTCCAGCTTCTTTAGAGACACACTTGCTAATGCAATAGAATTTATAGGGTAAATAAAACGTTTACCACTGGTCTGCTCACATTAAGACGATATACAGCTTGATCTGAACTTGCCACAATTGTCTGGAGAAAGATTTTTCTTAGAACTGCAAAACTCAGAAATAAAGTCATGAACAGTACCTTATCAATAGGCGGTACCTCCACGTTATGACTTTGGTAACTTTAGAAGATATTTCTGTCAATCAAGGGTACATATGATGGGGAAGTGCTTATAATGTAGCTATACTGTGTGATAAAGCTACATGAGCCGACTTATTAGTGATTAGTGATTTAATAAAATGTGCGGAAATAAGTCATTTTTAAAGTAACTTCATGTCATATTCAAAATCAGTAAAATATAGACCTACAGCAAGGATACTCAAACCTTTGCATAAAAAAAATATTTAGTCAAAGTGTACACTGTTTGAGTGTACTACAAGTCAGACTGCACTGTACTATGGTCAGCAAAATCTCCTTGTGTTACAGTAGTGCTTGAAAGTTTGTGAACCCTTTAGAATTTTCTATATTTCTGCATAAATATGAATCAGATTTTCACACTGTAACGCCGAACGGGAGGCAGGAGACAAGCGCGAGTTTGTGAGAACGTAAAGTTTGTTTATTCGGTCTACAAAGCGAAGGCAATGCAGGAGCTACTAGACGAGGTAAGGAACCTTGTGGTGTAGCAACGAAACGGGGAACTGAATGGGGTATAAATAGAGAGAGAGAGAGAGGCAAAAACGGGAACAGGTGCAGGTGGTTAATAGGAGGGAGAGGACGAGCGAGGCAGGTTGTGTGTCGATGGAGCGGCGCTGGTTGTGGGCGTGACACACACAAGTCCTAAAAGTAGATAAAGAGAACCCAATTAAACAAAAGAGACAAAAACATTATACTTGGTCATTTATTTATTGAGGAAAATGATCCAAAATTGCATATAAGTGAGTGGCAAAAGTATGTGAACCTCTAGGATTAGCAGTTTATTTGAAGGTGAAATTGGAGTCAAGTGTTTTCAATCAATGGGATGACAATCAGGTGTGAGTGGGCACCCTGTTTTATTTAAAGAACAGGGATCTATCAAAGTCTGCTCTTCACAACACATGTTTGTGGAAGTGTATCATGGAACGAACAAAGGAGATTTCTGAGGACCCCAGAAAAAGAGTTGTTGATGCTCATCAGGCTAGAAAAGGTTACAAAACCATCTCTAAAGAGTTTGGACTCCACCAATTCACAGTCAGACAGATTGTGTACAAATGGAGGAAATTCAAGACCATTGTTACCC
>JAJAGP010004352.1:0-51597 GCA_025084515.1 Ancistrus triradiatus | reverse complement strand
ACAGAAAATGTTTGACCTTTGTCATTGCCAACAAATGTTATGTTACAGAGTATTGAATGGAACTTTTGTTATTGACCAAATACTTATTTTCCACCATAATTTACAATTAAATTCTTAAAAAATACTACAATGTGATTTCCTGGATTTTTTTCTCATTTTGTCTCTCATAGTTGAAGTGTACCTATGATGAAAATTACAGACCTCTCTCATCTTTCTAAGTAGTAATAAGCTCCTGAGAGAACTGATTAATTAGCCTTCTGATCATGGAACATCACATCTGTTATAAGACTCAACGATGATGATGAATTTTTGCCTACTGGGCCACAGTGTTTTGTTTGGCTAATTAGTATGTTTGTTTATATATTAGACTGTGGATTGTAATCATGAGTGTTTTTTCACTAAACATCCAAAAAACAAATAGAGGTAACTGATATTATTCGTCCTCATCAAGCAAGTAATAAATAATCTACAAAAAAGTTATTCTAATAAAAGCGACAGTTGTACTGTCTAGTGGCCACCAATAAGCCGTCCTAATGCTGAGCTTTGGTGTGCATGCGTGTGTGCTGTTGGTCAGGTGTGTCTGTTGGGTGACTGTGTGGGTGGCGTGTTGTGTTTTGATGCTCTCTGTTTCAGCAATAGTGCACAGCATAACAGTCAAAGACAGAGAGGAAAACACAGCAGTATGGAGAGTTTAAAGGTATGCACTCCAAGCTAAATTCGCTTTATCCCTCCTGTGAACATCATGGATAAACCGATTTCCTAGACCCACTCCAAAGTTCACTTTGCTTTTCATCTACTCATTGACTCTTCTGATTGTTTTGGTCTTTGGTTTCTTTTCTGACCACACTAGCCTCTTTGAAACTTTCCTTTTCAGTTCCCTCTCCTGATACTACACGTCTGTCTCATCACTCTAATTCAGCCCTCTTCAAACACCTCCCACGATGTACAGCATAAGAGCAGGGTTGTTTTGCAATTTTATGTAATGGTGACTATTTTGACCTTGCTGTGTCCCACATGGCCATCCCACGCAGAATAACTCAGGCCTGCTAAAAGAGGCCAATTCAAACCTGAACTCCAGCAAACACCTCAGCAAGAGCAACATTGATATCTTGGCTACAACAGACAACAGCACAGAGAAGTACCAGATCAAACACGAACAGAGGGAATCTTGTGCCAACAACTCCTCCAACAGACATCATCCCTCGCTCAGCAGGTACTCTTCAGAGGCAATGCATACACTCTTGACCCCGAGTGACTAAGATCCCTAATCAAGAGTGCTAAGTTGCATCTACAGGTGAATAGATTGCAGTGTGGGATTAGCTAAAAAATGATCATGCACCTCATAAAAAGCACAAATTGCATATATTGACTGTTTTAACACAACTATAAACACAAGTTTCAAGTACAGTTAGTCCCATGTTTGCATGCTGCCATTTAAGTCACATCCTTTCAGTTAACACAAAACTGTGAGCAGCAAAATTATGTGAACCCTTGCTGTACATATCTGGTGTGACCCCCTTGTGTAACAATAACTGCATCTAAACATTTCCAGTAGCTTGTAGGAATTTTAAACAATTCCTTTGTACAAAACAACTTAAACTCTGGGATGCTGGTGGGTTTCCTTGTATGATCTGCTTGTTTATGGTCCGTCCACAACATTAAATGTCAGGACTTTGACTTGGCCATTCCAAAACATGACTTGTGTTCTTTGTTTACATGAATTTAATAATCCGATACCTGCAGCAAGATTTTGTCAGTAATCCAATCAATGAGTTTACATGCACTTGAGTAATCAGATAATGGGAATTTACATGGGTTGACATGACTCAGGCAGTAATCAGATTTCTACTTTGCAACCAGCCAATAATCTCAAGAAAATATGTGATATAAACCTTAAACTTAAACAAATTCTTTGTGTTCTCTAGTATATACTGCGTTTTCAGAGTCTCCACAAAGTGTTTGATAGTTGTTTTGCTGCCTTTAATCTCGTTGTGCGTTTAATTTCGGGTTTGCCTGATCCCAACGAGAAAAAACGCTACAGTCAATGGCGAAAGAGCATAAAATGAAGCCAAGTATTTAGAATAAGAGGACCTGTCAACCATCTTGGTTTGGCAACGAGCAAACTGATAGAAATTGGGTAACTGGTACACGTGCTTTGGGAAATCCGATTATTGAGATAAAATCCAGCTCTCTTTATTGGATTACTTGGTCTGATTTCTAGATTGGAGTATGCTTTACACATGACCACTTGAATAATCAGATAACTGCAGAAAGCCGATTATGATCGGATTATTAAGTGCATCTAAATGCACTTATAACTCACTTCCAGATTCAATTCATAGACAGATGTTCTTTATAATTTCCTTTAGAATTTGCTGATATAATTCAGAACTCATTATTGCATCAATGATGGCAAGCTGCCCTGGCCCAGATGCCACATAACAGGCCCAAACCGTGATATTAGCACCACCATGTTTCACAGATGGGAAAAGCTTCTTATGGAATCCAGTGTTTTCCTTTCTCCAAACATAACACGTCTCATTTAAACCAAAAAGTGCTATTTTGGTCTCATTCGTCTGCAAGACATTTTTCCAGTACCTTTCTGGCTTGTCCATGTGATCTTGAGCAAACTGCAGATGGGCAAAAAAATTATTTGTGGAGAGAAGAGGCTTTCTCCTTGCAACCCTGCCATGCACGCCATTGTTTTTTTAGGGTTCTGCTGATGGTAGACTAATGAACATTAGACAATGTGAGAGAGGCCTTTAGTTGCTTTGAAGTTACCCTAACCTTCAAGCAGAACAATGATCCAAACTGTACGTCCAAACCTGTAATGTGTGGCCACCACTGGTCTGTGTTGTGTATCACACAGAACCAGCCCACACCTCTTGGAGCACTGAGACTTTTGGTGAGATGGAAATGAAAATGAACGTTCAGATTTTCAGTGCCAGAAAACCATACATGTGGACCTTCAGTGCGAGAAAACAAGACTCGCGTTGCTGGGAAACTATTCGCCAGAACTTAATCAAGTCAAAAAACCAAAAGCAACTGAAACCTCACCTTGCCAGATTCTGGATATAACCTATGGTGGTTCAGTGCTCTACCAGGTGACCTACAAGCATGTATGGCCAAACCGCACCTTGGCAGAGGCAAGATATTGAGGTATTGAATTCAGGGGTCTCATGTAATTCAGTAAAAATTGATCAGTATATCAGAGCCTGAGATGATATGTTATCTTCACCATTATGCAGTGTCCTTGTAGTGACTTTGTTAATACAATACATGCATATTTGCTTATTTGTTAACTTTTTATTCTGCTTTTTATGTGGTCATTTAATTTGAGTGCACATACAGCTATATCACATGTTTGTAAATGGCTTTTAACCACACCATCAGGGAATGTGCTACTCTGCATTTTGTCATTGTTTTTTGCAAGACAATGTAGCCAGTCTGCCTTGAGCAGCTTTCTAAAAATAGTCTGTGCCAGTACACACACACACACACACACACACACACACACACAAGAGAGAGAGGGCAGGAAATTTCCTGCAGCTGAACATTTTTTAATATCATAGGATATCATATGAAATATCTCAGTCACTGGTTGCCTGCTTGGGTCAAATATATTGTTAAAATTTCTCATCATCTACAACCTTTGCGGTATGATTTGACAACCCCAGCTGTCACTATAAAGCTTGGTTCGTTTTCCTCCACTCCACCCAAGGGAGATGTGACTGAATACTATCCTCTATCTATAGTCAACTTTACATGACATATTTATGTTTGTATTCTGATAGGTTAAACAATGACCTTAGCTATATGTCAGCTTGTGACAGTGGACATCAACCATCCCTGGGTTTGGTTTTCCCTTCTGATTTTACCTTTGTACATAAACTTTTATTAATCCATGTCAGCATGGAGAGCCTTGCTTCAATATTTTTGTCTTTCAACACAGAACACTGCACAGGAAGAATGAATAGGCTTGTCACTATTATAAACTCACCAATGCCATAGAAATAGTAGTGGTTAACAGTTTGTCGCTTTTGTTTACTGCTATTATAGAATATGGCAATCATCCTGTAGGTTTGTAATATTTGTTTTTCAAATCCAGCAACACCCTTATCCAAATTATATTTCTTGTGTTTGACAAAGGAACAGTTCCTCGATATATATTGAAATTTTTATTGACAGAATGAAGTGTATGTTTGTGTGTATGTCTATACACTCACCAGCCACTTTATTGGGTGCACTTGTTCAACTGCTCGGTAACGCTAGTATCTCATCAGCCAGTCACATGGTAGCAACCAATGCATTTAGGCATGTAGACATTGTCAAGATGCTGAAGTTCAAACTGAGAATCAGAATGGGGAACAAAGGGGATTTAAGTGACTTTGAACGTGGCATGGCTGTTGGTGCTAGACGGACTGGTTTGAGTATTTCTGAAACTGCTGATCTACTGGGATTTTCACACAGTCATCTCTAGTGTTTACAGAGAGTGGTCTGGCAAAGAAAAAATATCCAGTGAGCGGCAGTTCTCTGGATGAAAATGCCTTGTTGATGCCAAAGGTCAGAGGAGAATGACCAGACTGGCTTGAGCTAATAGAAAGGCAACAGTAACTAAAAATAACCACTTATTACAACCAAGGTATGGAGAAGAACACCTCTGAACACAAAACATGTTGAACCTTGAAGCAGATGGGTTACAGCAGTAGAAAACTGGTTCCACTCCTGTCAGCTAAGAACAGCTGAGGCTACACTTCCCATTAGCTTACAAAAAATGGACAATACAAGATTAATTAATGTTGATAAAATGTTGCCTGATCTGATGAATTTCGACAAAAGGGGGTTCAACCCAGTACTAGCAAGATGTACTTAATAAAGTGCCCAGTGAGTGTATATACACACAAATAAACATTCTCAAAACATCCATACTCATTGCTTATTACACTATTGTAATAAGCTATCAATAATCATTTTCCTCCTAGTGCTTTTATATAAATAATTAAAAAAACAATGCAAATGGAAAAATTTGACAAAACACTTCACAATAGAGCCCTTGCTTAGGGATATTTTTATTGGGGCAATTTTGTGATAAATGTGTCACATAAATAATGTTGCATATATTAAATGGCAAACCAACTTTGACATGAAATCCCTACTTCCTGAAAAGTTTGACACTTGCTTGGAAGCTTTTTAGGCAAGTATTATGTTCCAGCAGTACTAGCAATGGCCTGATGTTAAAACACTAAGCTGAAGCACTACAGATTTGCCTCTTGGATAAGTCCATGTCTTCATTCTATTTGCATGAGGTGTTTACTGGGGAAACTGCCCAATCTTGTTCTCTTTTTTTCAAAAAGAGGCTATTACTGTGGTAGCCTAGCGGTTAAGGTACTTGACTCTGGACCAGAAGGTCCAGGGTTCAAATCCCACCTCTGCCAAGCTGCCACTGTTGGGTCCTTGAGCAAGACCCTTAACCCACAACTGCTTGGATTGTCAGATTGTATCAATTGTAAGTCGCTCTGGATAAGGGCGTCTGCTAAATGCTGTAAATGTAAATGTATTACATGTGACACTTGATATGAAATGATCTGTGCTGTCAGAAGCAGTTGGAAGCAAATGAAAGTTGTTTTTTTCTGTACAATTTCTGTCCTGACTTGATATGTGTGTATTGGAGTTAGATGGTAAACACTGAGGCAAAACCACTCATAGAATACCCTCTTGAGATCGCTTTTAGGACTTTGGTTTGGCCGTTTGATCACTCTGACACAAGTCTGTGTGTTTGTGCAGGAAGAAATGAAATTTGTGAGGAACTCAGTAAAACGGTTATTGACAGTCATCAGGCTGGAAAGGTTTACAAAACCTAAAATCCACAGTCAGAAAGACTGTACAAATGGAAGAAATTCAGAACCATTGATACCCTCCTCAAGAGTGGTTGACCAACAAAAATCACTAAAAAGCAGGGCTTGTAATAATGTGTGAAGTCACAAAGGAACCCAGGGTAACGGCTTCTCTTGCATTGGCTAATATTAATGTTCATGAGTCCACCATCAGGAAAACACTGTACAATAATGGTGCATGATAGGGTTGTAAGGTTTGGGCATGTTTTGCTGCATCTGGGCTATGATGCTTTGCCGGCCTTGATGAAGCAATTAATTCGTGAAGGTTGAAGCAATGCATTATACCAGCAAGCTGTAAAGGAAAATTTCCAGACACCAGTCCAGAAACAGAATCTCAAGAGAATGCGGGTCATGCAGCAAGACAATGACCTGCACAAGTCATTCTATCGAAAAATGGTTAAATCAGGTTAAGTCAAGTTGGAATCAAAGTGTTTTGGAACGGTTAAGTCCAAATCCTGACCTTATTCCAATAACCTGAAGTGAGCAGTGTGCATGACAAGAGAACGGATCAACAGTTACTGGAACATTTAGTTGCAGTTATTGTTTTAGAAGGGACCGTTGTCTTCCTACATACTGAAAGCCAAGGTTCACATTATTTTGCCACTCGCAGATGTAATATTCTATAATTTTTCTCAATAAATAAATGAGTTCAATATTTTGACTCATTTGTTCACTTAAACAATTATGGTTTATCCCATATTTATGCAGATATAGAAAATTGGTTCACATACTTTCACGCAGCACTCAACCTCTGCCTGCAGCAAGTGAATTTCGGCTCCAATCCCTCCCCTGCAACCCTGACCCAAATAAGTGGGGGTGAAACAGGATGCTTTTCTATGCTTTTGATATTCACATGACAACATGGAAGATATAGTATAACAATGTACATCACACATGTTTTATGCAAATGACTTTTGTGAAAATGTATAACTTATTTAGACTTGCCATTTAGTTTAAACAAACAAATCTTTTATATAAACCCCACTAAATTATGAAATCTATTGCTGACACTCCTGAACGGTTATGTGTTTTTAGTTTCAATTCTATGGCTGGAAATGGTAGAAAGCTGGCACCTCTGCATTTATTTTCTGTTTAGAGAGCAGAAATTCAAAGATTCAGTTTCCACATATTTGTGAGTGTGTGTATGATGAATGAAGCAGTTCTGTACTGAGGATGAGCAGGCAATATGTACTGTGGTATGTCTCATTTGCTGGCTTGCATGGTAGAACAAATAAAGCCTAATTGCTCTGGTGTTACCATCCTTGTCCAGTACAATCAAGCTTTATGAATTTGTCATCCCTATGGACGGTGTATGTGTATATCTGCATTGGTCTCTCTCAGACACACACACACACACACACACACACACAAATATAACACATTTCTTTGGAATTTTGGGGGGAAACCGGAGAACCCAGAGTAAACTCAATATTGGCCTATACCATTACATCATATCAAATCACATTTGAGCTTTTTTCAGTTGAATGACTCTCCCATTTTATACTTGCAAAGACTCTGAGAATACCTGCATTGATTTATTCTGTCATTGATTAATTCATTCATGTCTTTGGATTGTGGGAACGAGCCAGAGTAAAGAGCTATACAGAAATGGGGAGAACAAACAAATTCCACACACAGTGACCGGACTCGAACCAATGACTTTGGAGCTGTCAGGCAACAGCACCAAGCACTGTGCCACCGTACAGCCCACAATTATTACAGTGTAAATTAACCCCATGTAATGTGTTCTACAAATAGTTTTAATCTGTAACACATTTGGATAGGTCTTGTTGAATATTGCCTACAGCTGCATTAGGCAAGATAAAAACGCAGCTGTAGAGACGCTCGTCGCGAGGTGTTGTGTTGACCCTGTTAACTTGTGTTTTTGTGTATGTGTGTTTTTGTAGCCTTAATCAGGATCGAGTAGACCTGAGCTCTGGAAGCAGCAGTCCATTATTAAATCCAGGCCAATTTGACTTTGAGGTGTCCGAATGTTTCCTGCTGGGCTGTCCACTTGGATTGGTGTTAGCCATGAGATACACAGTACTTCCTTCAGTTCATGGTCAGTCATCACACACAACACACACACACACACACACACACACTGCACACTCCTCCTGACACAATGTCTTCAGGATATGCCATTAGTTCACACCTGGCAGGCAGTCCAATTACTTTTACATGTCAGTATCACAGAGTATAAGCGAGAACATGCTGCATCACCACATTAAAGCAGCTTTCAGTCACTCAGGGGTTTCCACATCTTCCTTTTATAGCAAACAACTTTTAATTAATGGTAGACGCTGTGTTTTTTACTTATTTTCTCATTTCTGCTGATCTTTTTGTGACAGTGACTCAACTGCGACCAGCCTGCTCTCAGATCTTCAACCTGTTCTACCCCTCTGACCCCTCAGCCTCCAGACTGGAGCCTCTTCTGCACTCTCATTTCCATCGACTGCCACCATTCTCTGTGCCTCAATACCAGCGCTACCCATTAGGTGATGGCCGCTCCACTCATATTGGTAAGAATCAACTCTGCACTAAGATGCAATGATTGTTTTGGATTGATTTCAAGTAGAATTGTTAGAATTTATTTAGTTGGCTGTTTAGTCGATTGCATTTCTTCAGCTCCTTTTAGAAATGCTGCATGTAGCTTTATGTAGTTTTTTTTAATTGCAAAAAATCTGGAAACTCGTTTTTGTTCACAAACAGGCCAAGTTACACAAATTAATGTCAAAGGTCCTTGCCAGTTTTTCAATTCAGGGCCTCAAAACATAGCACTACAAATAATAAGCACTTGGATTTCCCACCTCATCTAATTTTATTCCCTTTCATCTGTCTCTTGGACAGTAACACCACTAATCTTTTCACACCCACATTGAGGCAGTGATGGCAGAAGCGTTTAGCAGCCTTTAGAAGAACATTTTTGTCTGTACCTCTGTCTAAAATGAGTGTAATTAAGCTTACTTAGGTTAAATTATGGCAAACATGGACCACTCACTAAGACTAAGACACTAACATTTCCTACAGACATAATATACCCTTAAGGCCTCTTGAATCTTAACATGAGACTGCGCTTATGCACACTGAGCCAGAGGTAGTGTTGTCTTTTGGTCATGCAGTATGTTATTGTCTGGTGCATAGACAAGGAAAGAAAGAAACAGTAGTAGACCAAGAAAGAAGCAGATCTTTAAAAAGAGGTTAAGAGGGAATATAGAGTAAGATGTGGCACACACAGTCTTCACATTGATTATAGTAATTCTCTGCAAAATGGGAGTTTGCCCAGGTGCCAGCTAGGGTAGGAGCAAGAGTATGTATTTTGCCATTGCCCTGTATTTTGCAGCCAAGTGCATAATAAGGTTGTACCAACTCTGCTGATGATCCAATATTTCTACCTGGTGATACAACAGACGTGATGTCTTGCCACTTTTGCCAGATCTAGAGAAATATATACAGGTCATACTTGTTGTAACAGCAGTGATCTCTCCCATCATATTTAAGAGATTCATACTAATTGTAAAGGAAAATTCACTTAGTCCATTATCAAATATGGTGGATCATAATGGATCATACATATAGGAAAATGGTACATTTTCCTATATTTAAGGAGTTTCCATTTGCTACTGTATCTGGTATTAAAGTAGCTCATATGGAAGGTTTTACACACATTGTGTGCCTCATAACATGCACTTGTGGTGAAGTGTTCACTTTCAGTGCCTAATACCATAGCTGTGCTGTGCAGTATGTTGCTATTGTAGATGCTGTGCGTTTACTTTCTCTCATTAATATTTTAAGCCTCATACTATACTTTGCAGTATAAAACAAGCCTCTCTTTTGTCCATTTACAAAAGAAACTCATTACACAAAGCTAACAGCATTTCTCTCCCTGCCATATTCTGCAGTGCTGAAGCAGAGTGTCAAAACAAACCATGCCACCTACGCACCTGTCAAACAAACGCAATTAGTGCAGGAACCTTCCCGGCCTTTCTATATGAGCTGTGTTAAAAAGCAGAGCTATTTCTGCAAGACTTGCATTTTTTATGTAATTGCTGGCCATCTCATGCTCTTCACTGCACTGTTGACCTGCATTAAGCACACTTTCTCACTGGATATCAGCAGCAGTATTACATGTCAGCTTCAAGTAAAAGTTGTGCCCTGATTTTTCTACCACCCCACTGTTTTGATAATTAATCATATCTACTGGCTTAAGTTAATTAGCGATGCAGTGATGTGGTGCAGGACTTTGAATGTCTTGAACCTGAACTATACAAGCTGTATGCTAGGATAGATGATACGGTTTTATAGATTAAACTTTCTACGAGAGGTTAGTTTTGAGAGAGAAGAGAAGAGTTTAGGGAAACATATTTCCACTACCTTGTCGTTATTTCTATTGCATACAAAAATTTTAAACAGGCAGGCAAAGCACTCTAACATGCAGTATCCTGGATTTCATATGATTTCTCCATATAAATGTAAAAAAACACCTTTTTTTTAAAATTAGTGTGAGAAGATCTATCAGCAAAACACACCAGAAATACACATGTGGTTAATATGTTTAGTAATTAATTACTGTAGCCACATGGGAATTGCCACCCTGGGGAAGGATATTTTCTTCATACTTATACCACACATCCACGACTGCATGCTTTTATATGATTCGGTTTGTAATGTTCTGGGAAATCTGTCCATATGTTATGGCTTTATTAGTGGGCTGACTTTTTGCCAGTGCTGCTATGCACTTTGTGATGGGGTAATTGCGGTGGAACTACTAGCCGTAGCGTGAATGTTCTATAATATATAACATATCATGCCAGAATTTGTCAACCCTTGCAATTTTCCTGTCAAAAACAAAACTCTTGCTTTAAAATGATTTATTTTGCACCAAACAACCGTTGGAATTGTCAGTGGCTTTCGGAACGACTCGTATTTCACTAATATATTAAAGTACACATTTTCATTCAGACATTTAGTTTTTCATCAATAAAAATGGATAGATCAAAATGAATGCAAAATTGTTATTGCAGCAAAATCACCCCAACCACACCAGTTCAGTGTTTGACCGTAGGGACTGTTCTTTTGTTAAAGGTAACATGCCAGGGTAAAAAACATGAAGCAGTACACAAGATGTCAGTGACTTGTGAGATGTCAGGCCCAACATGATGTGCCCACACAGAGAAAGAGCCAAAAACACCATAATTCTAACTACTCTTAATAATAGGAGTCAGGTTCAGTGATTTCACATTATGATGGTCTGTGCAAAGATGGTAAGTGGATAGTTTTCTGTCTCATAATAGCACACTTATGGGATGAGATTGGGGCAGATATAATGTGGAGAATGATCACCCCCATCAATATCCTGACCAACATTAATACAGGAGGGGACACCTGAAAACAATGAATAACAACAATGTTGATTAATGAAACAAGAAGAAGACAAATATTCCAACTTCTTTGGAAGCCTAGTCAGTGACACAGAATTAGTCAAGTGTGCACACTAAGGTACTGACCAGCAGGACTGCAAGGTAATAATGAAAGGTCCACGGAGGAACAGCCATCATATTTCTTCACCAAGGTTATATGACACACAAGTTTTGCTCCTCCCATGTGGAATAGGAAGCTCATAATTAGTCAAACTAGTTTTTCCTCTACTTTGTAAGGAGCAGCGAACTGAGTTCGGAGATACAGCTACAGCAAGCTACAGCTTTCATGTCATAATTCTGTTTTATCTCCCCCTGTGATGAGCTAAGAGCAAGCACACCTAGCCAAATCACAAGCAAGATTCAGTCTATCCCGCAATGAACAAACATAAGCAGACACTGGCTGTTCTGTGAGGGTACAGTGTAAGTTCTGACAGACTGAACCCAGTTGACTCCCACACAGCATCCCAAACATCACAGGGAGTACTCGCTCATCCTAGTCCTTCCTGTCCTGCAAGCAATAAGTTGGCAGCCTGCTATTGAGCATCTGATGGGACCATTCCAGTCTTCCCTGTTACTCGTGGTGGAAACCTGATGTTCAATGTTAAGCTCACTCATGACTTGTGAGAACAGAGCAGATGTAAAGTTTGAGCCTTGGTCAGGCTTGACCTACTTAGGGAGCCCAAAGTTTGTGCATGTGCAGAGAGCTTTTAATGCCTGCCTATATCTGAGGGTATGTAAAGGAATTGCCTCCTGAAATGAATGGCATATGCATTGAAAGTAAAGAAGAGGAGAGCAATTTCATGAGTGGGCAGAGGACAAACGCAATCCAATAACCATGTCTTCGGCTCTCCTAACCAGAATTCTGTCTGAGTGGAGCAGGTGGAATAACCTTAGTTGGGCTCCTACGGGACAGTGTGACCCAAAAGAAGTGATGTCTCTCTTTATAGCTGGCCAAGCGAATTATAGCAATGTACTCATGTAAATCAACCAAATTCCAATATACCGAACGAGGCTGGTATGGGCAAGCACCAAATTAGTTTCAGTATGGACATGGTTCCACGAGTTGGAGTGTGTCTTGGATGAAAAGCTCAGATGACAAGAAAGCAGTAATCACTAGCTTGTTGACTTCATTATTCTTGTGTACCGGGATCATAGCATTGTACTTGCTGCCTCTACAGAATCATCTCAATAGCAATGGGATCGCCATGACTGCTAGTTTGGACACTGACAGCTTCTTAGTGGAATGTGGGGTGGCTTGTGCTGAGTGAGATGAAGGCATTGTCAACACGGGGTCTTATATGTTTAATACATTACTTCTACCACTAATATTGCTTGGTGTCAAAAATATTTTATTTTTTTGACCTCATTTAATAAGGGAATACTTGTGGTCTGAACGGCATTGATCTCGAGACATACTCAGGCTCATGTGACATGAACACAAGAGACAAAAACACAGTGGATCAACAAACAAAATGTCAGCTATAAGACATAAGTTTCTAATTGAATTTAAGAAAAAACAAAGACTTGCTTGCATCTGTGTTTGAATAATTAGAACATTTAGGTTTATTTCAATGAATTGTATTTGTGCTATTCAAGTGATATTCAAAGTGATTGAGTGTTGACTTAAATGTTACAAAACAAAAGACTGTTTTATGATTGAAAAAGTATATAGATTTTAGTGGTTGTCATAAAAACACCATTTCTGAATAAATACAGCATAATAACGTTTCACGGAAATCATCCTTATGCAGTTCTTAGCCAGATTTCCATTTTTATAGTGATTTTTTTTTTTTTTTGCCATGCTATCAAATATAAGTCACATAGGGTTGCTTAGACTAGTGAACCAAAATTCAAACAATTGAGTGCACAGTGCTGCAGTAAGGTGAACATGAGACGGTTATCTGTGTGATGCACTCAGCACCATGGCGTAACTTAGTTTTGCAGTGCAGCTGTCATAAAATGTATGGGTAAAAATTCATAAGCGTCGATGAAAACCGAGGGGGCTTACAAAAAAAACATATCTTGAATTTTCTTATGTTCTCTTACTTTATTTTACCCTTGCAACTATTTCACTTAGAATCAAAGGATTAAATTACTTGTAATTGGGATTATATTATGCGTAATATGGTTGCACAATGACAATTTTGGAACTGACATTACATTTACAGCATTAGCAGACACCTTTCCAGAGTGACTTACAATTGGTACAGTTCTCTTACAATCCCAAACAAGTGGGTTAAGGGTCTTGCCAAGGACCAACAGTGGCAGCTTGGAGAGGTGGATTTGAACCTGGACCTTCTGGGTTCAGAGTCCAGTTACCTTTAACAGCTAGGCGACACTTACCTTACACTTAACAAACTGTATTATAATTCGTATTACAAATTTAGCACTATATAAGAATCAGGTAGGAAAAGAATTCAGGGTTTATTTAAAAAATAAAGATGTAGGAAATTTCAGCCACCAACTATATATGTGTTTGCTTGTGAAAATTCATTTTAAAATTTAGGTTTTGGAAATTCAGGGAAGACTGGGATACTGAGGAAGAGCAAAACAGACCTAGGATCCAGTCAAAAAATTGTTGCTGGCCAATCACAGACATCCTGATAACCGGTGCTTATGAGAGTTCTTATTCTTCTGTGTTTGCCGATTTTTACGAGCTGGGTGAAGGAGACCCAAAGCTAATATTTTCTCTTAGCGATTTCAGCAGCGCGGTGGGTTTTATGTGTAAGCAGGGAGGAGCAGCTGTGTCCCTCATCTCATTCAGATGCGTGCATGCGGCTAGAGTGCGACCATAAGAATGAGATTGCAAGCACACCCACTGCACGCACCTTCTGATGATCGGGGATGACAAACATCGATGGAATGGAAAGGCAATAAAAACCATGGCCTGTGTCCAAATGCTTGGCCATGATAAAATGCACAAATGACAGCACCTGCCTTTTGTATCGTCACTGCTTCTCAAACCGCTTCCCACCGGTTCACAATAATGGAAATTCCTCAAGTCTTCCCCCACACCTCTCTAAACAGCTCTTACCCTACACAAGGCACTGGACTGGTAAAAAATGAGGAATGGCAAAAGAGGCCAATTGGATGAAATGAAAAAAAGACGTGAAAAATGGGAAAGGGGCACCTTTTTTGCCTCTTGTAATCAATGTGATTCATACCTGGATGGCTCACTGAACACACAGCTGTGTGTATAACACTGTGGCTGAATGTGCTTTGTGGTCTTGTGTGAGATATTTTTACATTAGTGTTGATTGTTGTACACTGGAGGATGCACACATGCAAGGGGATGGAGGGTGTAGCTGTGACTGGGGGGAATTTAGAGATTTGAAAGTAAAAGGAGAGTCCTTACCTTTAACTCTAAAATGACTAGAAATGCAGAAATCCAATACACAGGGCTAAAACATTGTGACAACTGACAGGCCACTTAGGCCACCATTAGATTAAATATACCATTGTTTTAGCAATTGTATAATGACCATATATAGTTATTTCCCAGTCTCTTTATTACACTACAATCAGAAAATACAGGAAATTTGTATGAAGTATTAAAAACCACAACAAAGCAATAAAATTAGGAAAAAAACGGCTTCTACAGGCTATGGTGCCAAGCATTTAGTGTGACTTCCACTTATACTTGAGCAATAGCAGCATCTGGCAGCTTCATCAGGATGCCAGTTTTGACCCTTCTACAGTCCAAAAGCTTGATCAGGAATGGTCTTTTTGGAAGGGTAGCCAAAAACACTTTTTCAGAAGAGAAACCGGGTGAAAAGGCTAAGATATGGTACATTAAGGTTGGAATGAAGATCAGTGGAAAAGAGTGCTATGGAGTGACGAATCAAAGTTTGAAATTCATGGGTCCAGTTGTCAACAGTATAAGTATATCATTGCGTAAGCAGCAAATCTAATGGTGGCCTAAGACTTACTGCATTTTACATGTGGACAAAGTTTGTCTTAAGTGTCAGTTCTTTAAAATAACAGCAAGGTTTTACTGATTAATAGTTCCAAGATTTTACACTCTAGTGTGAGCAAATCAGTGTATTCTTTTTATGACTCAGCCTGAGTGAAGGGTTTTATAACACATCCCCTCAGCACAAACAGGGGTAGGTAGATGAGTAACTGAATGCCTAGAAAACAGTTCAGTTGAATGTTGAATTTCTGTGGCTGGATGAGTTGACTTTTGAAAGGTGAACTCTTTTTGACCCAGTTAGTCACCAAGGCATATTAATGCAAACCACAATTCATTTACGCCTTATATTTAAGAAAATGCTCATTGTGTGAAAAGCAGCGAATCATTGAAATTATGCCAGTTTTGGACCACTCACCTGATTCTTAACATTTCTACCTTTTTAGCTGATGAGATCCATAACCATCGTGAGATATTCCTGGACGCTTCACTTCCACAAGATGCTTCTTCCCTGAAGGTGGATAAAACGGAAAAAGTAGCAAAGCAGGTGGTTGGTGAGGATGATGAAGACAAGCTTACCTGCACCAGCACCACCAGTGAGTGTGTAATCGCAATCCACTGAGGCAAGCTAAACATCAGAACTGTTTTCTGTTAGGTTCTATGTGTGGAGTTCAGTGTATTACTTATTAGTATTCATCTCACAGCATGTTTTATGATTCAGCCCCAAGCAGAACATTGTAGTGACCCATTTGTGCTATATATATAGTGGTGCTTGAAAATTTGTGAACCCTTTAGAATTTTCTGTATTTGTGCATATACAGTACTATATATGATCTAAAGCATCATCAGATTTTCCTATGAGTAGATAAAGAGAACCCAGATAAAAAACGAGACAAAATATTGTAATTGGTCATTTATTAAATGAAGAAAATGTTACATATCTGTGAGTGGCAAAAGTATGTGAGCCTCTAAGCAGTTAATTTGAAGGTGAAATTATCAATCAATGGGAGGACAATCAGGTGTGAAGGGGCACCTTGTTGTGTGTAAAGAACAGATATCTATCAAAGTCTGATCTTCACATGTATGATGACATGAACAAAGGACCTCAGAAAATAGTTGTTCATGCTCATCAGGCTGGAAAATGTTACAAAATTATCTCTAAGGAGTTTGGACCCAAGGAATCCACAGTCAGACCGATCTGGAAGGAATCTGAAGACCATTGTCTCTTGGTCAAACAACAAAGATCACTCCAAGAGCAAGGTCCTCCACTCGTTACCTGTATTAATGGCATCTGTTTGACCTTGTTATCTGCATAAAAGACACATGTCCACAGCCACAAACAGTCAGACTCCAAACTCAAACATGGCCAAGACCAAAGAGCTGTTCAAGGACACCAGGAAGAAAGTTGTAGACCTGCACCAGGTTGGGAAGAGTGAATCTACAATAGGCAAGCAGGTTGGTGTGAATAAATCAGCTGTGGGAGCAATTGTAAGAAAATGGAAGACATACAAGACCATTGATAATCTCCCTTGATCTGGGGCCCCACGCAAGATCTCATCCTGTGGGGTCAAAATGATCATGAGAACGGTGAGCAAAAATCCCAGAACTACACGGAGGGACCTGATGAATGAGCTGCAGAGAGCTGGGACTAAAATAACAAAGGCTACTATCAGGAACACATTACGCCGAGAGGGACTCAGATCCTGCAGTGCCAGGCGTGTCCCCCTGCTTAAGCCAGTACATGTCTAGGCCCGTCTGAAGTTTGCCAGAGAGCATATGGATGATCCAGAAGAGGATTGGCAGAATATCATGTGGTATAATATCAGAACTCTTTGGTAAAAACTCAACTTGTCGTGTTTGGAGGAAGAAGAATGCTGAGTTGCATCCCAAGAACACAATACCTACTGTGAAGCATGGGGGTGGAAACATCATGCTTTGGGGCTGTTTTTCTGCAAAGGGGACAGGAGTCGGGAACAAGTCGGGGAACAATTTTTGGAGGCTCTTGGGTCCGTGTTTGGCTTTCCTCCAGATAAGAGCCAGAGCACACTCGTTTCAGAGGATGACCAGAGCTTGCTGCTCTGTCCAGAGGACGTCCAGAGCACGTCACTCACCCCAGAAGACCTCCAGAGCATGTCACTCATCCCAGAGAATGTTCAGAGCTTCCCGTTCCGTCTAGAGGATGTCCAGAGCACATCGCTCACCTCAGACAACGTTCAGAGCTTCCTGTTATGTTTAGAGGATGTCCAGAGCATGTCGCTCATCTCAGAGGACCTCCAGAGCATGTTGCTCGGCCCAGAAGACATCCAGAGCACGTCCAGAGCTTCCCGCTCATCCAGAGTGTGTTTTGCGTGCTTCAGAGGAAGTCCAGAACGCACCACCCGAGCCTGAGGAGATTAAGAGCGTGTCGCCTCTCCGTGTGGACGTCCATAGCGCGCCGCCTCTTCCTGAGGACGTCCGCGTTCTTCCGAGGAGGTTTGCCTTTGTTTCTGGGACATGCCCTTCTGTGTCGGATGGGGACGTCCACGCCTGTTCTGGGGACTCTCGTCTGTGAGCCTGACTCGTGCCCTCATTCCGACCTCCCACCGCCCACCTGTGTAAGGTACAGTTGCCCGGATCTTCAGGGGTCTGGCAGTGACTCTGATCGAGAACTTCTCAACAGCAACTCTACTCACCAGCAACCCGGCGGCGACCCCGACCGCCAGCTTCTCGATTGCGACCGCACTCGCTGGCAACCCGACAACGTCCCCGTTCGTCAGCAACCTAAGATCTATCAGAACCCTCCCAGATGTTGTCCCGGAAGAAAACCTCCTGAGGCCTCTGTGACTTTGAGGGACCATTTTTGGAGTCCTAGCTCCCCCTCGTACTTCTTGGCGGGGGTAATGTCACGCCCCGCGATCTATGTGGGTGTCTTTCTTGTTTGCCTTTGCTGTGGGCTGTGTTCTTTCAAATTGGAAGCTGCGCACGTCCCGTCTTCTCTGTTCAGCCACGCGTGTTTCAGTAAGAACCTTATTCCATCTGTGAAACATGGTGGTGATAGTATCATGGATTTGGACTGCATCTGGGCCAGGATGGCTTGCCAATAAATTATGAATTATGACAGCACAGCTCTAAAAGAAAATGTCAGTACATCGGTACGTGAACTGAACCTCATACACCAAGACAATGACCCTAAGCAAACAAGTTGTTCAAAGAATGGTTAAAGAAGATTAAAGCTCATGCTTTGGGATGGCCAAGTCAAAGTCTTGACCTTAATCCAACAGAAATGTCGTGGAAGCAATTCATGTGAGGAAACCCACCAACATCCTAGAGTTGAAGTTTTTGGGTGGATGAGTGGGGTCTAGATTTCTTTGAAGCCAATGTGCAGGACTGAACAACAGTTACCGGAAACATTTAGCCACTCACTGATATGTTGTAATTAATAAAATGACCAAGAATAATATGTTTGTGTCATTTGTTTAACTGGGAACTCTTTATCTACTTTTAAGACTTCTGAAAATCTGATTAGGTCAGTTTGTGCAGAAATCTAGAAAATTCTTAATTGGGTTAACAAACTTTCAAGCACCATTGTATTTAAGTGCTTCTTGTGCCTGCATATTGCCAGTGACTCATCCCTGTAAGGGAAGCCACTGTGTAGAAGATGATAATGGGATTTAATGCATCTATTACATGTGTGTGTTTCAGTATCCAGCTGCTGGTGGGGCTCCAAACGGTTGGACTATGCACTGTATTGTCCTGATGTCCTGACTGCGTTCCCCACTGTGGCTCTGCCTCACCTGTTTCATTCCTCCTACTGGGAGTCTACTGACATGATAGCCTTTTTGCTCAGACAGGTAACACTTGTAACTAAAATCTTTTGTCTTAGTCCTGACACTTAATTGTATGTGATCAACATTTTTGGATTTGTAGGTTTGTGATAATACAGCAGCTCTGGCCTTCACTTCATGGTGTTACATAGCATCAAGTTCCTCTTGTGGCAAAACCCCAGCTGTAATCATTTACATATCTGCCTGAGACATAACTGCATGGCGAGTTTTGCTGACATTTCTATGTGTGTGCTTTATTTTTTGGTCAGCGAGTGTGTATGTATTATACACACATGCATACGTATACACATGTGTGTGCATGTGTTTGTGTGTGTGTTTGTCACTGAGTGTACACACCATGACAATTGCTAATTTCCGTTTTGCATACTTTTTGTATGTTTGATGTGTCTTGTTTGTCCCATTTGGTACCACGTGTGTTAGATTAATGTGAAGCTATAATTACAACAAAGCTTAACAAACAATATCTAGATCATTTTTATGTCATAAAATGTGATTTAAGAGCATGCTGTGTCATTCACTCTATAAGGATCAGTAGAATCAACATACTTCCATATGTCTGTTTGTAGATTAGATTAGAGGAGTAGAGCAGAATCTGCTTTGGAGCTCAGTGATTTTGTTGGTTGTCTAAAAACAAACACACATCTTGTGCAGATGGGAAAAGGCAACTGAAATGTTTTGAGACACTCCACTAGCAGGGAATCTGTTTTCAGTTGATCAGATACTAAGAGGCTGGCTTAACATCTTTTTGGTAAAGGTGCTCATTAATTTCTCATGTGTTTGTGTGAATGGCAGGTGTTACACTGTGACTGTGGAATGGCTCAGGAAGCAGGCAGCTCCAGTTTGTCATCTTCCATCCCTAGAGAAAAATGGCTACGGAGACGTACACACGTGAAGCTAAGGGTAAGCATGTTCTACAGACATATATGTAGACTTATATGCCCTCGTGTATGTCCATAGCTAAATGCACACACATATCAAGTTCCCTGCGGCTCATTAAAGTTGTCTTTTGTGAAAATGTGAGAATGAGCATTCAAAAATCAGAAATGTAAGTGTGTGTGTTTGAACTACATTTGTGAGGTTATAGAGCTGGGACTTTTTTTAATAATGTAGCTTATGAGTAGTTAAGCTGTGAAGTCACAATAATGGAGGCTACAGCATTGTATTTGGTAATGTACTTTTTTTTATATCATTTGAGGTATATAATTAGTGGTAACATGCTGTGGCAGTTCTGTTGAGTAATGGTCTCATTAAGAGCCCAGTTTGAGGCAAGCATGAACAGCCCAGTGTTAAACTGCGCTCTCGCACACACACACACACACACACACACACACATACACACACACAAAGTGACAGGACAGACAGCAGCAGGACTAAAAATATCCCCATCAATGCCAAGAGCCAAGACAATATGCTCCTCAAACATTGCACAGTAGATTTTTGTGCAGAGATTTGCTGCTCAGGAAGCCTGATACCTCACCATGAGTCTCGGTGCACGTGTGTGTGTGTGTGTGTGTGTGTGTGTGTGTGTGTGTGTGTGTGTGTGTGTGTGTGTGTGTGTGTGTGTTATCATATGTCTATGCTCTATGCTTAGGCTTCGCAGTCTGTGCCTGTTTGACTGACTTGCCACATGCGCACCACACTGTGCCTCCTGTATCTGCAATTTTTGTACCTTACCCATTGGTTGCTACACTTATGAGCAGCACTTGTGCATTGCACAGCACTTGCACGCTTGCTTGTGTGTGTCTGTGGATATATGGGTAGGTGTTTGAGCTTTTGAAGTGGTTTGTGTGTTCAAGCTATGACAAAAATTAATTAGTGACCAGATTAATTATATATGACTGGGTGTTTAAGCTGTTTAAATAGTATGTGTGTATAGGCTCTGGCAAAAATTAGGTATTTGCTTACTTATTTACCTAAAGGTCTGAAAATGTTTGTATGGCTTAAAGATACATTTGGTCGATCAGGTTCATTGGATCCTGAGGGTTAACAAAGCTCAGTAATCTGAGAGCGTAAATCCATGCAGGTACAAGTATTCTTAATTACATAGCATTGTTTTTTTGTGGTCAGTTACTTGTGATGAAAATGTCTGTGAGATGTATTTAGCATGCATCCTTTAAACACTGTCTTACTAATATTTATTTCTATTGTTAATTATTGTCATAATTATGTTCATCATTTCCCTAGAAGTAACATGATTATAGGCTCCAGTAAACTCATGAATATGTCCAATGGGTACTTGATCTGAATTATGATGCCATAACACAGGCCTGTATTAAAAATTACAACCCATTCTGAATCTTGTGGTTTGCTACTGAAGACAGAATATGCATACAGTATCTACAGTAGAGGCCAAAAACTACCTACAATGATCCATACTGCATCATGATGATGTCCCCAAACACATGTCTAAGCTTTGCAATAACTACTAGAAGGTCAGAGAACATCAAGGAGTGCTGACCGTCATGGACATCCACACCTGACCTACAGCCCATCAAGCAATGACAGGCCACTTGAAGAACGAGATAGCAAACCATTCAGAAATATAACAAGATCTTTTTTTGGATAACATGGATCATCAGGATTTGAGAGAGTCCATGTCAGCTTGAGTGCATACTGTCATTACAGCAAAAGAGGAATCATGCCTCAGACTAAAATTCTAAAGATTCAAGTTTTCATTCATATCGTCATGCTGATGATATCATTTTAAATGAAAAACATTACATTACAACTCCAAATCCAGTAGGGCCCAGTATGGAAAATGCAAAACAAACATCAACAAAATGCAGCATGTCTTCCTGCATTACAAGCTTGCAACACATTCCAAAAAAAAGTTGGGATGTTAAAGTGTAATGTTGCCATTCCTTTTCACTTAAAAGACGTTTTGGCTCAGAGAATACCAAGCAATTTAGTGTTTCAGGTGTTTTTTGTCCCATTCTTCCTGCAAACACCTCTTAAGATGTGCAATAGTACAAGGTTATTGTCTTGTTGAAAAATGAATGGACGTCCGTGGAAAAGTCATTTTGAAGGCAGCTTATGTTGCTCTAAATTCTGTGTACTTTTTTACATTAATGCTGCCGTCACAGAAGTGAAAATGACTTTTGCCAAGGGCACGGCCACAGCCCCATACCATGACAGAACCTGGCTTTTGGAGTTGTTGCTGATAACAGTCTGGATGGTCCACACGGTGTCCATTTCTTCTAAAAAACCCATCTGGAATACTGATTTGTCTGACTACAATACACGTTTCCACTGTGTGATGGTCCATCCCAGATGCCTCCGAGCCCAGAGAAGTTGATGCTGCTTCTGGATATGGTTAACAAAAGGCTTCTTTTTTTGCACATTAAAGTTTTAAGTGGCATTTGTGAATGTAACTCCGCATTGTAGTACTTAACAGAGGTTTGCCAAAGTAATCTCTTGGCCATGTGGTTCTATCAGTTATTGATGAATAACTGTTCTTGATGCAATGCCGTCTGAGGAATAAGAGATCACGCCTGTTCAGGTTAGGCTTGTGCCCTTGCCCTTTACGCACTGATTTTCCTCCCGATTCCTTGAATTGTTTAATGATATTATACACTGTAGAAGAAGAAATATGTAAATCTCTTCCAGTCTTTCTTTGATGAACATTGATTAAAAAATTTCAATAATTTTCTTACACACTTGTTGATAAACTGGAGATCCTCTGTCCATCCGTGCTCCTCAAAAGACTCAGCCTTTTGTGTATACTGCTTTTATACCAAATCATGATTATAATCATGTGTTCACCTGACATCGTGGCCTGAAATGCAGGAATGGATTTAACAAATGAAATTAAGTTGACCAGAACACATGGAGGGTTGTGCGGCGCTCCAAAGACATGCCACCCCACACCATTACTGACCCACTGCCAAACCGGTCATGCTGAAGGATGTTGCCGGCAGCAGATCGCTCTCCACGCAATCTCCAGACTCTGTCCACGTCTGTCGCGTGCCTCAGTGTGAAACCTGCTTTCATCTGGGAAGAGCACAGGACGTCATCGGCGAATTGGTTCTCTCGCAAATGCCAACGTCCTGCCGGTGTTGGGACTGTTTAGCCACAACCCCCATCTGGTGACGTCGGGCCCTCATACCATCCTCATGGAGTTGGTTTCAACCGTTTGTGCAGACACATGCACATTTGTGGCCTGCTGGAGGTCATTTTACAGGGCTCTGGCAGTGCTCCTCTTGTTCCTCCTTGCACAAAGGCGGAGATAGCGGTCCTGCTGCTGGGTTGTTGCCCTCCTATGGCCTCCTCCTTGTCTCCTGGTGTCCTGGCCTGTCTCCTGGTAGCGCCTCCAGCCTCTGGACACTACACTGACAGACACAGCAGACCTTCTTGCCACAGCTCGCATTGATGTGCCATCATGGATGAGCTGCACTACCTGAGCCACTTGTGTGGGTTGTAGAGTCCGTGTCATGCTACAATGAGTGTGGAAGCACCACCAACATTCAAAAGTGACCAAAACATCAGCCAGAAAGCATAGGTACTGAGAAGTGGTCTGTGGTCCCCACCTGCAGAACCACTCCTTTATTGAGTGTGTCCTGCTAATTGCCAATAATTTCCACCTGTTGTCTATTCCATTTGCACAACAGCATGTGAAATTGATTGTCAATCAGTGTTGCTTCCTAAGTGGACAGTTTGATTTCACAGAGGTTTGATTTACTTGGAGTTATATTGTGTTGTTTATGTGTTCCCTTTATTTTTTTGAGCAGTATATATGTGTGTGCTGCATACATAAAAATAATACTTTTTTATTTCGTATCTGCACAGCATCCTGTTCTTATACCTCTTTTTAGTATAGTTTGTATGGCACAAGGTGAACTGTGAGCTTTTTTTTCCTCTTCAGAATATCACTTCTAACCACAGAGTCAATGATGTCATTGTGACAGAGGAGAGATCACAGATTCTGGTTGGTCGTTTCATGTATGGCCCTCTGGACATGGTGACTCTGACAGGGGAAAGTAAGAGAAGCGTAATTGTTAACTAATCAATGAACCATATTCATCTTCTAACTTACTTTCTTTCTCTGATGTTCTGGTTCACATAGGTGGATGTGTACATGATGACGCAGCTCAGGTCAGGTCACTGGGTTACACTTTGCCTGAGTCACAAACAGCAAGTGGCCAGAGTTTTCCTACACCTATATCCTGAGAGTAAAAGCTCCCCGTAGGGGTTTATCCAATTAAAATGGTTCGCCGTAAGTCAGTGCCTAGTGTGCTAATCCCAGTGCTATTTTGTAACAGTTTTTCTTATTTGCTTTTAATGCTAAGTGTGTTTAATTGCTACATTCAGAGCAATTAGGAGATGCCTTCAGATACAGAGGCCCCAAATGGCTCATAGTTTGAGCTGAGATCAGGAAGTTAAGGACCTTGCCTAAGGGACCACAGTATAAACTCACAATTTTCTGATTAGTAATCCAGAGCTTAACCATTAAGCTACATTGTGGCATTCTGTACCACATTTAAACTGTGGCTTGTAGACTACCACTGTGTGTTTGAATGAATATATTTCTGTAAACCTTTCACTTCAGGGTAGATGCAGGATAGATTTTCAGCAGACTGTGAAATTGATCTGTGCTAGAGATCAACCACATTTGTTTTCTCTTTCAGTCTTTCCCTTTATCTACTCCATTTACCTCTCTGTTTTGCCCTTCAGGGGAGATCAGACAAGTGCAGAAGCCTTCCTGACAGTGCTGCCACAGGGGATGGAATGTGTGGTGTTTAGCATTGATGGGTCCTTTGCTGCCAGCGTCTCCATTATGGGCAGCGACCCCAAAGTGCGGCCTGGTGCTGTGGATGTGGTCAGGTGAGCAAAGAGTATGAGATACAGATTTAAGAACCTTGGATAGGCATAAAATCGAGGTGTAAAACCAATTCAGTGATGAAATAAAATCTCGGTATAAAATATAAAAATCTAAAGTTTGTATTTGAATATAATATTAATGCATGCCCCTGTAAGCAGATTGATAGTATGGAATAACCCGCATTGGTTAGGTCTACAAATCTTTATAAAAATGTATAAGGATTGTATGGAGAGTGAGTTGGCACTGTGCGAATGTATGAATAGTATCAAAGTAACTTTGGGCGTGTTAAGAATATCCATTGGTGCCGAAAGCGACGTTAAATAATAGACAAATAAATAAATGTAGGGAGAGTGAATGATATATGTTGTACTTAGACACTGGCAGGACCTGGGTTATCTGATCATCTACATCACTGGACGTCCAGACATGCAGAAGAAGAGAGTGGTGTCATGGCTTTCTCATCACAACTTCCCCAAGGGCATGATCTTTTTCTCAGAGGGGCTAGTTCACGACCCACTGCGTCAGAAAGCCATCTTCCTCAGGAACCTGATAGAGGAGGTAAAAGCACACTGCAGGGCAAAAATATCATCTTACTACCCCATATCAGAAAAGGATGAGACAGTATGAAAAATGCATGTTAAAAAAAATGCTGTTTCTTACATTTCCTTTGACTTTTATTTCATTATAGACAGTATGAACCCAAGATATTTTATGTTTTGTCTGGTCATCTTCATTCCATTTGTTAATAAACATCCATTCCTGCATTTCAGGCCTGCAACACATTCCAAAGAAACAGGGACAGGGACAATTTAGGGCTAATAAGGAGGTTAAAAAGCCTAGACAATAAGCCTGGACTGAGCCCTCATGATGTCCTGTCTCTCAGACAGCACTGAATGGGTTTACTCCGGGGACTCTGGTTTCCTCCCAAAAACATGCGTGTTAGGTTAATTGTTGTTTCCAAAGTTCCATTAGTGTGTGCGTACACGCGTGTGTGCCCCTAAGATGGATTGGTGCCCTGTCTAGGGTTGTTCCTCCATTGTGCCCTGTTTTGCTGGCTAGGCACCGGCTCTCCCTGCGACCCTCATCAGGTCCAAGTAAATGGAGCAAAGGAAGGAGCAAAAAAGCCAAAAGGACCATCCAGGCTGTTATCAGCAGCAAGTCCAAAAGCCAGGCTCTGTCATGGCATGGGGTTGTGTCAGTGCTCTTGACAATGGTTATTTTCACTTCTGTGATGGCAGCATTAATGCAGAAAAATACACTGATATCTTAGAGCAACATAAGCTGCCTTCAAGACGTCATCTTTTCCAGGGACGTCCATGCATTTTCCAAGAAGACAATGCAAAACCACATGCTGCACACATGACAAAGGCATGGTTGTAGAAGAAGAGGGTACAGGTACTGGACCAGTCTGCCTGCAGTTCTGACCTGTCCCCAATAGAGAATCTGTGGATAATTTTGAAATGGAAAATGGGACAAGGACAGCCCGTGTTTGCAGGAACAATGGACAAAATAACAGCTGAAACATTAAATTGCTTGGTAAATGGTAAATGCTTTACTGTCCACAAGTCAAATTTAAGAAACGCCCAACCTAGGGACTGTGGTGGCCTAGCGGTTAAGGTACTAGTCTCTGGATCAGAAGGTCCAGGGTTCAAGTCCCACCTCTGCCAAGCTGCCACTGTTGGGTCCTTGAGCAAGACCCTTAACCCACAATTGCTTGGATTGTAGGATTGTATCAATTGTAAGTCGCTCTGGATAAGGGCGTCTGCTAAATGCTGTAAACGTAAATGTAAACTACATTTATTTACTATACTGTTTTTATACTATACTGTCCCAACCTTTTCTGATTTGGTGTTGTATTTTAACCACAGGCAAACTCTTAAATCCAGCAAAGTTGTATCTATAACATGTTGAGATGTTTTTCTTCATTTTTTCTAAAGCTGTGTTCATGTGTACATCTCCAGTCACTTCCCACTCCCTTTCCCAATCTTGTGTGCTTACTTTTACCAGTAATACGATAAATGGGATGATCTAGTTTTAGCCAGTCATATTTCTCAGTTGAGTGTAAGACTGAGCTCTGCCTGAAAAATAAGCAGGATAGTTAGGAATGACTGATCAGCAGCTCATTGGCAATGCAGCATAAGTGATTTGATGAGCTGTACTGAATTACACAGTCTTAAATCATATTTCAGATGTGCTTAGTGCTTTGATAGGGTTTTAAACAGTCTGATTTAGAGAATCAGTCTGACTGTGTGATTTTGTTCAACAGCTGATTGGGATTTCGTAGTGGATTATATTCATGTGCAGTTGTTAAAGACAATGCCTTCTTTCTGTTTCATGGTAGATGTATGTTAAAGATTTCCTACATGTTAATTCCACACTGTCATTTAGACTAAACTGAAGTTTCAAACATAAAATACACAATTCGTTATTGTTGTTGGTCATTATCCTTTTCTCACTTATCCTCAGACAGCGACACTGGACCTTTTTTGTGTGAACTTGAATTTCTCAAAGACCATATTTTCTCATTTTCTCTTGTTAGTGTCACATTAAGGTCAGCTCGGCCTATGGCTCCATGAAAGATATCTCCGTCTACAGCATGCTGGGTCTCAGCCCTGACCAGATTTATATAGTAGGCAGACCATCCAAAAAGTACCAAAACCAATGCCAGGTGAGACAGCTTTGCTATGAAAATGTATAGTGTAATTTCTGAAAAATACAACACACACAATAAACTCTGTCTGCTTAGTAAATCAATACATAGGTTGCTTCATTGTGTAAATAGCAACATCTATCAGATGAGGCTAAAATGTTAGGATTTGTGCTTGATAATTATTGAAGCTTGTCATTTCATTTCATGTATCATTAGGCATGTGCACAGACAAACCAAAAGGGTGCCTCAGCACCAACCTAGTGAAGTGGATTAGGCTGGCGTGGGTTTCAAGCATTTTTGTCACTCTTGAACACGCACTCCATGCTTCATATTAATATTTCACCTTAACTAAAGTCACTGATATACACCCCAGTGGGGAGCCTGGATAGAATAGGTCCTCAGCACCCCCTTGCTGCTTGTAAGTGGTGACAAATAACCTACTGCGGCTGCCATCACTCCCAGCACAGTGCTTTGGTTGCTACTTTATATAGACAAGCTGGAGAGGCCCAATCCAATCAAGTAGGGTATCATGTAATCCATGAAGTTGCTGACTATGGGTCAGTTGAGCTATTCACATAACATCTGTCATTCAAGAGCAGAAGGAGAAATTTGAACCCCATATATTAATCAGATTAAAGGAAACTGCTGTGAAATGAGAGCAAAGCATGTAGAATTGCAATGGTTGGTACCAGAACTCACTTTTTAGAGGGTTTTGCTTACGAGAAGTTCTCCTCACACCCCAATATAACTAAAATTATATTTAACGACCATAATCCAAAATCAGTGACCATGCTTATCAGACAAGATATTGTCCGTAGTCCCACCGCAATCAATACAAAACTGCAGTTGAATGAATGAGTTCAATGTACATTAAATAGACAAAAGTTTGTGGACACCCAAAACATTACATCCAAAATGTGGGTATTAGTATGGAGTTTGCCCCTACATTTGCTGCCGAAACAGACTTGGTTCCTCTAAAAGGACTTTCCACTAGATTTTGAATCATGACTATGAGATTGGCTTCTGATGTTAGACAATTAGCCCTGTTTCACTTTTGGCATTACAGTGCCATTTTCAAGGTGGCTGGTGGCCTTAAGGTCAAGGTTCAAGCCAGCCAAGTTCTCAATCAAAGTTGGTAAAACCAGTTCTTTGTGGACTTTGTCTAAGAATGTTGCTGAATTAGCAGAGCTCAATAATTAGAAGTGGTTTCCACAAAGTTCTGTTGGTATAGTGTATTTAAGACCGGATAGCCTATAACAAGAAAGGAAATGGATAGGATTGTGGAGCAATTATCACAACCATATATAATGGGAGACTTCTCATAACCCACTATGGGCAACCAGCCACATAAACAGAGAAGGAAGGGTAATAGCCAATCAGTAATTTGTCATCAAAAATTTCTGAATGATACCTCATATACATATTTGCACCCAGGACATGGAACATACTCAGCAACAGACCTAACAATATGTAAAGCCAAACTGCTAATATATCTTACATGGAGAGTATGGAATGATCAGTGTGGGAGTGATCACCTCCCCATAAACATAACTATAACAATCACAATCTCAACCCAGAGTTCAAAGGTGGATACTGGCATGAGCACACTGGTTCCAATAATATTAGACCCTGTGCAGGGAGAGCCCAGAATAGCCAGAACAGATTTAAATGTTAAAACCACTTAATAGCAAATGCTGAAAAGACCATACCAAACACCACTGCAAAATCAAGAGAGAGATGGAATCCAAAGATTTAACAAAGAGTGCAAGAAAGCCATAAACACACACAAGAAAGCAGAAAAACAAACATCCAATCTCTGAAAACCTTATTAAACCCAATATATGTCAAGTACAAGCCAGAAGAACAGTAAACACTGCTAGAAGACAGCTGGAAAAACCTGATTTCAAACCTAATACAAGTACAACAATGCCAAAAAATGGAATTAGATCAATGAATAACGGAATGCAATGTGCAAATTCATCACATAGAACACCAAGATAAATTACTCACAATGACAGAAGAAGTTGCAAAAAAATTCTCAGTAACCTTTGGAAAAAAAGTTCAGCAGTGCAAAACTGAATTCCAAATCATCAGAAGATGACATGAACAAGGACTTCGAATCTAATCATTCAGAACCATATATATCAGCCCTTTACAGTACAAGAACTCCAGAAAGCCTTGACGACCACACATGACATAGCAGTTGAACCAAACTCAATTTCACTGCAAGTTCCTCAAAACATCTTCCCTGTGGCACAATGACTCTTCTACTAACAAAGCTTAAATGAGATCCGGATGACAGAGATATACCACGCTCATGGAAAGAAGTTTTAAACCTATCCCCAAACCTGAAACCACAGAGATCCAAAAAACTACTGACCTATAACTCTGACCAACTGCCTATGTAAAATCATAGAGAGGATTGTGAATAATATAATGGTATGGACCCTGGAAACAGATGGCAAATTAAACCAAATACGATGCGGCTTCAGGAGGGGACAGAAGAACACTAGGCCACCTGATAAGAATAGGCACATATTTGTGATGTCTTTGTCAGAAAGGAACACACTTTGGCCATCTTTTTTTCATCTTCAGAAAACCTAAAACACATTTTGGATATTTTGGCATGGGATACCAAATTTACCAGATGTTCCAAATGTCCTTACAGACAGACATTTTATAGTCAAAGTAAGGAAATATTCTATCATGAAGACACAAATAGGAAATAGGAGTGCCACAAGGAACAATACTCTGTCATGCTATTTAACATCAAAATAAATAGCATTGCAAAAATAGTAGGTCTAAATGTGACTTGCCTATATGTGGACGACTTGTGTATACAGTACTGTGCAAAAGTCCCCTTTACTGCGTTCTCTAATGGTCAGGACCCCCACAGGACCACCACAAATCAGGTACTATTTGGGTTTTGGATCATTCTCAGCACTGCACTGATGTGGTGGTAGTGTGTTAGTGTGTGTTGCGCTGATATGAGTGGATCAAAGTGCTGCTGGAGTTTTTAAATACCTCGGTGTCACTGCTAAACTGAAATAGTTCTCCAGCCAAAACGTCCAGCCACGAGCATCCTGTAGGCAGTGTCCTGTGAACAGTGGTGAAGGATTAGAGGATGACTAACGCGACTGTGCAGCAACAGATGAGCTACTGTCTCTGTTCTACAAGGTGGAGCAATAAAATGAATAACTCTAATAAAGTGGACAGTGAGTGAGCAGTGTTTACAAACTCCAGCAGCACTACTGTGTCTGATCCACTCATACCACCTCAACACACTAACACACCACCACCACCACCACATCAGTGTCACTGCAGTGCTGAGAATGATCTACCCAAACAGTATCTGATCTGTGGGAGTCCTGATCATTAGAGAACAGTGTAAAGGGGAATAACAAAGTATGTAGAGAAACAGATGGTCTACAGTCTATAATTGTAGAACTACAAAGTGCAGTGACCATTAAAACTTAAATAAAGAATAGGCAGTATAAATTAGAAAAATATAGAAAGACTTTTAGACAGTACTGTATACAAGGGAACGCCTATAAAAGAAGATAAACAAACACTACAAGCGAACACGAACAGGAGGCATAAACAATGACTGCAAATTCTCTAATACTAAAGCAGTATGCAACTACTTTTGCAAAATTTGAGGATTACACCCAGAGCCAGAACTACGGTACATCTAAGCGAGACCCATACGATAAGAGACCAGATTTTTGGGACTCACAATAGTAAACTCTCCTTCATACCACACATCACCAGCTACCAGTCCAAAGCAATAGAGTATAACGGACCATCACTTTGAAACCTAAGAATATAACTGGCCCTGTGGTGTGTGGTAAAAAACCAAGGACAATCCAGCATAGACAACAATATTCAACACTCAAAACCCACATCTCTACAAAACAAAACCCAACATAATCCAGTCCTCCTAAATTCAACGGCATCTAATTAAACTAATTCAGAATTATAGCACAAGCAAACATCCCCATTCCCCCAGGGAAACCTCAGCAGGTGGATGTAGAACCTAACAACCTAACAAAAAAGCTGAGACATTCCTATGTACACAAGATGAGAAATTCTGTGTAAGTAAGGAACTGATTCCCAAGTCATCAAACTATCTATGCAGATGTATACAGACAATATCTGCACCCATGGTAGTAGGGAACACCTTGAATGGACAGAACATCCTTGAGCAAAGTTTAATATTTACAGCCGAATTCCAAGCAATTCTCATGGCACTGGAATACTTAGAAAAAACAAAACTACAATGTATAATGATTTGTCCAAATCAAAAGCATGCCTACAAACACTCCTGACCCTGCAGTCGACTCATACAATTACAGTATAAGTAATTTTATCAAAAATATATATATATATATATTCACTAAATAAAAATAAGTATGAGATGGTATTCGGATGGTTATCTGGACTGAAATGAGAAACCGGACACTACAGCAAAGATGGCTTTGGGCATTAAAAAACAGAAACTGCCTCATTCTCCTAACATATCATAAAACTATCATAAACAACTACATAAGAAACCAACATGCTATATGAGATCAAACAATTTAAAATACCAGGTAAGCAAGTATTAAGAAAAAGTAGGAAATAACTGTAAAACAGGCAAAGAAGCTGAGCTAGCTGTTAAAACAACTTCAACACAACACAGACATAGAGATACAAGTGTGAGCATCCCCACAACATTCAGAGGTAACTACACATCACTGAGACTTTAATGTTTCCAATAGCCCTTCATCATTAAAACAAAAGCATGTATGATTTTTTTTAAACTATCAGTTTAAGCTAATTAACTTGCATTTTCAATCTGGCTTCAACTGCATCAGTATTAGCATATGTATAAGCAAGCTCTTTAGAGTGATAACAGCAGGCTAGGTATTAAAATATTGTTGGCAAGTAAAAAACTTACAAATATTAGCCTGTATGCAGTCTCATACGTATGTTGTTAATTTGATTCTGTTTTACGTATGTTATTAATCTTGGCTTGTATTTCAGCTAGATTTAATGAGAAGTAGTAACTTTTAACTGATGACTAAGATGATGCAAAAATGGTATGTGCCTCTTTGGGGTTCCAACCTTGAATCTTATATCCTATAGTCCACAATATATATAGTACATCAAGGACCACCCATAAGTGCATTTGACAGATGAGTTTCTACCAGACAGCTTGTTACCTTTGTTATTATATACAACCTATTCTGTTTTCCTTTCTCCTCTTACTAACTGACGTGACTCTCTGCTCCTACCTCTTGTGCAGTTTCTGTCTGAGGGCTATGCAGTGCACCTGTACTCACTGCAATATCGACACCAGACTCGGTCAACGAGCTCCTTGGTGCGTACAGTGCTGAATAAGAGCTCCTTTGGGCTGTCAGCGAAATGGGATGTCCTGTACAAACGCACACACCTGCGCCGCACCATGTCTATGGAGCAGACTGGACCCACCAAAATATCCTATCCCAAACCTGAGCGTGCCCAGAGCCAGCCCGAGCCTGATAAAGATGACAGGGGTGGAGGAGGGGGTAATAGCACATGGGTGCTAGGGGACTTTATGGGGGGTAACACCTCTCCCTGACCACAGGAAAAGAGAGACACAAGAGAAGAGGAACACTTTTTTTCCCGATGGTTCAGGTAGGTAATTTCAGTTGTGTATTGGAAGGTGTGTGTTTTTTAATACTGAAAAGTGTATCGAGTCTTGTTTATGGTTTGTCTCAATTAGAGCATAATTAGAGAACATGCAGTCCAGTCCTAATCTGAATGTTCCTCATTCCTGCGAAGGAATGGCTCAAAATTTGGACAATACAGGCCTGCATTTATTGTTTCTTATTGGGAATATCCCTGCTTCATGATCATCATGGTGTGTGTCTCTCTTGCACCTACTGAATGAAGCTTCTTCAAAGTATTACCTAAATGTAAAGTTTGTGCATGCGTGTATGCGGCACATTGAACATGGTTAGTGCGCTCTAATCACCTCTAATCACCTATCCGTGCCACCTGTACATCATCTTCCCTGCACTTTTAACTCACAATCAGAAGTTTGTACTCAGCTCTGGGTTGTAATTCTGGGGCTGTGACTTTGCTTTTGTAGTTGGACTGTCTTTAGAGTAAGTGCTTGGATTTCTCCTGGTTGATCGGTTGTATGTTTATAAGGATTACATTCCTGTGCTAAATTTCCACAATTTTTTTGTAAAAAAAAAAAAAAAAACAAGATCTGACTTTCTTTAAAAAAAAAACCCTAAAAGGGGCAAATGAGGTTCTTTTGGTAACCGTGGTTAAAGTTGCTACAGTAATAGATGTCAATGGGACATACTCAAATGATAGAAAGACACATTGCAGGCATAAATACCAGGGGCCTTATTCTTAAAGAGTGCTAAGAGTTGCTTCTGGTCACAAAATTCTAAGAAAATTATTAGTATTGTGAGTGTTTCCCTCTCAAAGTTAGGAGTTCTCTTAAGCAAAATATGGAAAAATATGGAAAGACCAGCAAGAAGGAATATTCTCCAAACACTGAATAACAGGGCGATATCAAACGCTACTGATTAGATCATGCAGGAATAATGTTTGTGGTTGACCTTGTTAGGATGTACTCACATGTCCTAATAATGCCGTAACACTTGGAATAATAAATGTTACATACTGTATGAACCAACTCCACCAGTTAAATAGACACGGCAGCAATCAAAGTAATTGAAAAGAGTGGATCCGCATTTTCTCTAGTTCATAGTCTATGCAGCAGATTAAGTAGGCTGCAAAAATTACCAGCATGATAACTAAACTGTCAAAAAATAAAGCGAAAAACTCGTGTGATTAGTGTACAATGTGCATGAATAGCCTATGCCTGTTATTTCAAAGGCTATACAGTATTTCCCTAATTAAGAGTGCATTTGTGTGTGTGTGTGAGTGTGAGTGTGAGTGTGAGAGACAGACAGACAGACAGACAGACAGACAGACAGACAGAGTGAGTGAGTGACTGGGCTGACAACCCAGCAAATCGCTTGGCAACCTGGTCAACCCCGCCTCCTCATTGAGATAAAAGCTTTTGTGTTCTCCATGCTCAGAATTACTCAGGTTTCTTTTGAATCACTCTTAAGCTAAGTGTTAGGAGCTCTCTAAGAGGATTCTTAGAGTCTTTATGAATATGGCCCCAGGAGTTTAAATACTGTGGTTTGACTATCTGAATTGTAATCAAAGAAGGTATTGATGTATAATTCATCCTTGTCACATGTTCAGTCTTTGTCTCATGTCCATTGCATACGACACAGAATGAAATCTTATTCCCTCAGGAAACACACCAACATTGATGTAGTGCAGTGCAGATGTAGTGTAGTTTTTTTTGTTTTGTAGACCGCTTGAATGCAATCACTTCTGAATTGTATCTATGAATGCACTACATAGGTGTCTTCCTCGTTTACTGTGCTGTTCAGGACTTCTTTTCCTCCTGTAGAGCCTTATTTGTATTCACAACCAAACCCAAAGTAGAGCTATTATTAGAAGCTCTTTTATTTTCTGTGAGCTGGCTGCTCCTCCTAATCTGTCATTATTCTCTGTAGGGTTGAAAGCTGAATGCAAATGTCCAGTCCAGGTTTCTGATGATTTAAAAAATCTAGAGATGCTTACACATGCTCCATCACCAAGTCTTACTTGATGTACAATTGTGTTGCGTTTCTGTGACCAATTTGAGATCAAAATTTGCATTCTGTGTTTAAAGGGTTCTGGTGGTATTTTATACATTTGGTTTTAATATCAATTGCAGTGCTGTGTGAGTCACCTTCAGTGCTTTATTCCTCCTCTGCTGAGTTTCACCTCCTCTCAAATCTCAACTAAAGCACCACAGACCTTATCTCTGCCTCCAGCTCTATAAAGAGCTTGTTCTGCCTCTGTGGATTTCACATATATAGCTCTCCTATTTAAGCCAAGGAAATAACAAGGGGTTTGGATACTTTGACCCTCGTGTGTGTCAGAATCAGTGTTTCTTATCAACAGAGTTTAAACCAGTCAACCATATAATTATCTGTCATTACATTCTAAAAACAAAGACTCACTGAGCAAAATAGGTGCACACAGTGTGAAAACGAGCATCCATCCCACAGAGATAAACAACACCTGCTTTCAAATGGTAATAAACAAAAAAGTCGAGTCATACCAGATCCAAAGCGGCTTTAAACACAGTAATGGTTGTCGTGCTTCTACATCTTAGACGAGATATAATTGTGTCTCTTGTGTGTTTCATTGTGTGGGCATGCTGTTGATGTTCATTCAGTGTCTGTCAGGCCTGGATTAGCAAACTGCCTGTTCCACTGTGCTTTTTTGTGCTTTCTATGCAAGCCAACCAAGTCATCATCTTTCCTTCTGTACACTCTCCGATTGCCAAGACACTAAAAATATATGTTGGCTGGACCCATCAGTAACATCAGCAACACCAGTGTGACACACAGCCAACTGTTTTATTTAAAGGAGAAATTGATATGTATACAGTGGGGGCAAAGGTCTAAGACTACTAGTGACATTGTTTCTGTGTGCATTTTCCTCAAATTGAATGCAGTGTTTTTCATACAATGTTTTTCATACAAATCAACAACTTGAGTGAGAAGTTTGAAACCTTGGAAAAAAACCGATACATTTCAGAGTTCAGGTATGGCCTGGCATGGACTCCACAAATATAAGTGGATCTGGTGATCCACATTATCCCAAATTGTGTGATGTCACAATATTCCAAAGAGCAATGCTTGGCTTTCTCTGTCTTCAGGTGCCCCCATAAGTGCTTGATGGGGTTTAGGTTAGGACATAGTTTGTCTTCATGTTACAAAGATTTGAAATGTGTTTTGGCTCATTATCCTGCTTCTCCACAAAGATCCAAACAATCATTCGTACTAGGGATCCCAGACTTTTGGCCCTCACTGCACGATATGAAAATCTGGGTTTGCTAGGCTTGGTAAGTCGTTGTTATGGTTCTTGTATTATGACATATACACGCTACCAAAAGACATGAAGCTTAAATTCATATTAATCAAAGAATCCAGAGTTTGCAGCTAATGTAGGTCTTTTGGGTGGAATCAGAGCCATGGCATGTCTGAATGGTTATTAACTGTCACTGATGCTCTGCTGATCTTTTGTGAGACTGCTTCAGGTTCTAAATAACTGATTTAGACACAGCGGGAGCTTTAACCCAGCAGAGTCCTATCCTTAATATCCATTCTCTCTGAATGACCAGCATGACTGTTAGGCATTCCAACGGGAGCTTCCGTGTTTGTTCAACTCCTCTATGAGGATTGATCGCATTGAACTGACTTTAGTCTGTTGTTGTTTATAAACAGCAAGTTGATGAATTCATCAATGGGGGCTTAGTAGTGGGTGCACTGCCAGTGGTCAGTTTCTGATTGTGAATGGATGGGCATTTCTGCCAAGATACTTAATTTTACTTTTAACCATGAATGGTAAAGGTCAATAGTTGCTAATATCCACTTACCAGCCACTTTATTAAATACACGGGCTTGTTTTCTTACTCTCGTTCGCCATTTGATCAGTTCCAGTTTACCATATAGAAGCACTTTGTAGGTCTTCAATTACCGCTTGTAGTCCATCTGTCTCTCTACATACTCTGTTAATCCCCTTTACTCTGTCCTCTGATGGGCAGGATCCTTGCAAATCAGGTACTATTTGGGTGGTGTTTTCCTAGTACAATTGGATCAGACACAGCAGCAGCAGTCAGTGAGCGCTGTGTTCACTCACTCTATACTCTATCAGACATGTCTACCATATTGCTTGACCTTGTAGATGTAAAGTCAGAGATAGTAGGTCATGTGTTGTTGCACAGTTTGTGTTAGTCATCCTAATCCTTCATCAGTGCACACAAGGATGCTTGTGGCTGGACATTTTTGGTTGGTGGACTATTACCTATGCTCACAACAATCCTTCAAGTGATAAATAGAGTGGATTAATACTCCAGCAGCACTGCTGTGTTTGATCCTCTCATACCAGCACAACATCCCACCACCATGTCAGTGTCACTGCAGTTCTGAGAATGATCCACCACCCAGATAGTACCTGATCTGTAGTGGTCCTGTGGGGGTCCTGACCATTATTGTACAGGGTAAAGGGGACTAACAAAGCAGGTAGAGCAATGTGGGCTACAGTCCTGTAATTTTAGGACTGCAAAGTGCTTCTATTTTGGCAAGTGGAAACTGATGAACATCTTGCAGGTGTAGAAACAAGAAGATGTAAACATAATAAAGTGATCTGTGAGTGTAGATGAACAGATTAGGTACTGTAGATAAACAGCACGTTTTGTGTTCATCTTCAGGGTGGTGTCAGAAATTTCCATACTGGATGAGGATCCACCTGACCCTGCTTGCAGCTGTCCAGAAGAATGGAAACCTCACAAAGTACAGAAGGGACCACAGTTCTTGATTTTTTTTTCTGGTTTCATAGACAATATATGAGCAGCTTAAACTCCTGGGCTAAAACTGAAAGGCAAAACCCTTGAAATTAGGACCATCTGACATTAAAGTTCTTTCTATGAGTGACCAAATACATATTGTATGGCCCAGTGATGCCCCAAAATGAGGACCTGTTCCACCCTGGAGGCTGTTCATGATACACCTTTGTCAGCTCCAGGTTCACAGTGAAGCATAACCTTCCCAGGCGTTTAATGAGCTTATGCATCCAGGCATGGGTAAGTACATTCTAAGCTAGCAGACTCGTGCCTTAGATGTTTGGCCCCCACAATAGCCTGATTAGATTTCTAGTCACTCAATGTTGCTGAAAACATCTAAAAATTGCTTCTCCATTGCAGTGTTTTCCTGTCATTTGTGGGGAGAGAGATCAGATCTCTGCTCAATTTCTTCATGGATTGATACGTTTTCCTTGCCCACTCTCATCAGTATTTTCAACAAGATTAATGTGCTTATCTTCTCACCGGTCAGACTGCAATACACAGTAGCGTACAGAAACTTCTCATGCATGTTTTCTACCTCTCATTCATGTGCTTTTGAGTTTGTGATGCTGCAAGTGCTTGACAAACAAGGAATATATCCAAGCACATCTCAGTGATGCATGCCTGTGGCTACCACAGTTGGCATCATGTGTTTTAATAAGGGCTTGTAAAATAAGTTCTGTTAATTCTTTCAATGCTGTAATGGGCATGAGGCACCCATAATTATAGGCTACGTCTGAAATGGTCCCCTAATCACTATCACCTACATTTTACATGCCACATATAGTATAGCTGTATGGGGAACAGAATTGTTGGAGAACAATCTTGGACAACACCCTATATGGCTTTTCTCATTGCTATGTGTCAGCACACTCCATCTCATAAACACACACGAGTCCAGATTAAATGTTTGGTTTGACAGCATGTCTGGCACATGTGATGACAGTTGGCTAAAAAGTACATAATTGAGATGAAGACTTTGCATTAGAAAGGTGATGTTCTGGTAATCACTGTCCACTTGTGTGACTGTATAATGCTTTTAAAGGAAAAGCAAATATATGATGTGAAATACCAGTGAGTCAAAAATGTGATTCATTGCGATTAATGTGAAAATTGTGAAATTACACGAGTAAATATTTCATTTCAGACAGCACTAGTTTTAAGGTCTGATTAAAAATAACAGATCTTTCCCTTGGAGAAGTCCACACAGGTCCACCATCATAAAGTTTGCAATGGTTTTCTTTGCACAGAATATGAGCACAATGGCCTCATAATCTAAAACAATCACAGACAAAACAATGTGCATGTCGAAACAAATCAAGAAATTTCAGTGTAAATAATGAGTTTATTACAATGCAAATTTGAATTATGTCTTCACACAGTTTATTACTATGTTTTTTGCTGTTGTTATTTTATTGTTACATGTTTTATGTTGCACTACCAGTACTATCTTTCATTACTGACACTTCCTCTTTTAAATACTGTATGTCATATATGATGGGAACAAATAAATGCATAGGCCTGAAACAAAGCCTTGCAAGCCACGTGACAGTCAGTCATAGAGGTGAGTTTAAACACTCAAAAAATGACATTATAGAACTTTGTGAATGTTGTGAAATATGAACACATTGAAATAATTCCTAAACTAACAGTGAGTGCTGTTTTTGGATAGATTATCACCATGTAACAATTTTCAAAAAAATTTGTTTTTCCAAGTTGTTTTAAGTGTGTTTTTCCTGATTTTTGTTTGTACCCTAAATGAATTAGAAGAAAAAGTTATTATTCCCTGTAAACTTTTGCTTTTGTGGTTCAGCACAATTATATTTTTGAAATTGATCTAATTTTTTAAGGATATTCCGCCATATTTCAAGATACTTAAGAAGCTTCTGGAATTGTGAGAACTATCAAGAAGTTCTAGAACTGTCCAGAATTATCTAGAACTTTCTGGGACTGTACAGAATTGTAAGTAGCTGTATAACTACAGTTATATAGGGCCACTATAGCCCTTCCTGAAGAGACGGAGAGAGACAGAATCTAATTGATTGGGATTGCATAGTAAGTGGGGCAACAGCCATCACAGACAAAGGGGAACTGACCTAGACAGACAGGTGTGAAATTCATTCTCTATTCAGATTCTGATACGAACAGTATTTTATATTCACACTTTCACCCCACACCCATTACAGGAGGAGCTTAGGAAGGACCCACTACTTTCAAATGTATATTTGTGTGTTTACTCTGCTTACGGCTTGGGTGATCAGTCTTGCTCTGCTGAATCCTTCTGCTCTGCTGAAATCCTCCATTAACACTCTTGTACTTTGATACTGCATGGAATAAAGAGATTGACCATTTTTTTATCGAGTTTGTTAGAGACATCCTTTTTCCTTACAGTACACAGCAACTTAGTCCATTTAGAATGGCATCAAGGTTTGCATCCATCCAGCAAGACGCATTTTGCTATGTATGTGGCCATTTTATAAAGACAAGAGCGAAAAAGTACTCTGTGGAAGCATCTGCTAAGATGTGTGAGGCCTACAAAGCATACTTCGGCACGGCATGCCTGGGGTTGGTGACCTGTTTCTATAATAAAAATTCATAATTTTCGTTGCCGTGGTCACAAAAGCGAAGTTTATGATGAATGTAAGCAATTTTTAATTTGTTTTAGACATAAGCAATTGGAATATAACATTAAAAAGCTGGGAACAAAACTTGTGTTGCATAGTGTCTGAAAAGTGGCTCCTATTAACAAAATTCTAAACAAAATCGTAGAATTGTGGGTGCTTCTCTCTCAGTTAGGAGCAGATCCTAGTAAAGACAAAAGTTATTCATAAATCTTAACCCATTAAAGAGCTACTAAGGTGAAAAACTGTTAGGAGTAGAGAGGAGGATTTTTAGTAGGCGTAGGAGTTCTCTAAAGTAGTGGAGAAAACTTCGGAAAGACGACGAAACAGCAGAACGTTCTCCAAACACTGAGTAAGAGTGAGTTAGTCACACGCTACTGATTAGATCATGCAGGAATAATGTTTGTGGTTTACCTTATTAGAGATTTGCTCACATCTCCTACCCAGTGCAACAATGGTGTACCATCCAAAATGAATGTTACATACGGACCAGCCCCATCAGTTAAATAGACACAATGAGCAATCACCTGAAAAGAGCGGATCTGCATTTTCTCCAGTTCATAGTTTATGTAATAGATTAAATATAGGCTACAAAAACTATCAACACTGTAAATACACTGTTAACAAAATCAAGCAAATAAATGTATTTGTGTGCGTGTGTGTGAGATTAATGTAAAATACACAGAAATAGCCTATGCTTGTTATTTCAAAAGCTTATAATAGGCTGTGCAGTATTTCCCTAATTAAGAGTGAGTTTGTGTGTGTCTGTGAGAGTGGGTGACAGGGGTGACAACCGGGTCAACTCCGCCTCCTCACTGAGATAAAAGTGTTCTTCTTGCTCACTCTCAGATCACTTTTGAATCATCTTAAGCTAAAACTCCTAGCTAGGAGTTTTTTAAACCAAGTTTGGAGGATGCTTATTATCTTCATGAATACAGCCCCAGATGTTTTACCATAATTCAGATTTGTTTAACTGTTTGTTCTTGTCTGACATAATTCAACTCAGTCGTCAGAAATGTTCGTGTTCTGATTAATTTGCAAATCAATTTTGCAGAGTGCTGAGGCAAACAATAGACTTGTTCGAGAGGTCCATCAGCGAGAGACAGGACGTCCTTCCTCGTTCTTGCTAAACAGTTTTGTAAGATAACAAAATGAAAGGAAAGCAAGAACGGGAGCAATCAAACAGCAATAGAGTCTGTGCTGGCTCTGTTGAGGACTGTTTGTATATTCCCATAAATCTGGAGAGGTAGTAGGACACAAGCAAATACTGAAACATAGTGAAAGAAAAAAGCATGTGGCAATCATAATTTATCAGAACTTGAAGAGGTTCTCTGCTGTCCATCAAAGAAATGTTATATTAAGTATTTCTGTTTCAAGCAACAATGTCATGCTTAACAGATTTGTGAGATTTACTACTGAACATCAATATGCTTCTGTCTTATGCAGTGCACTGAGTGTAATTCAAAGCCAAACCCATGTGCTTTAATGCTCGCCAATGGAATACAAATCCAAGTTTCTCAGCAGCTAAGACAGTGGTACCAAGCATATGTAGGACATGCTTCAGTGAACTAAGCCCTGCATAAATCTACAATCTGATACAATTTTCATGTTAACAGAACAATCTAGAGTTTTTACATTTTACTGTGGTTCTTTTTCATTATTATTTTCAGCTCACTCGTTGGCTTGTATATCAGTTTAGTCTTCCTCTGAGCATCTCAGCAGTGCTTCGTTGTGTAGTGTAATTAGCCATTAACTCTGTTTCTTTAGTTATTTATCATATCGAGGGTTTTCAGGGTTGCTGGACCATCTGTGCCTTTTCACTGTGGAGAATGCTGCTTCACCAGGGAGCTGTCTGACAGGGGTACTTACCAGTCACACTGCACATACGCTGCGAGCACACAGTCATCATGCTGACATGTTCGGAGATGCGTGGGAGCTCCTCATGGATAAACAGGTAGTTTAACACCACAGCTCTCTGAAAGCTCAGACTCTCTGAAACTGTTTGGTTTCAATGGGATTCTGAAAAATCTAGTATATATTATAAAATCAAATATATTATTTAATACACTTATTAACGTAACACATGCTTAAAGAAACTAGAAAGTGTTAGAAGGATCAGGTTTTCAGTCATTAGCTGTGTTCGGATTCTTCCATGGCAAGTCTTAATTCAACTATGGTCTTTAAATTTAAGACCAAAAATATCTATAAGAGGAATGGGTTATGTGAGTTACATCAGTGTTAACATTTTGTGTATTCATTTCTTCATGTCATTTCTTTATTTGTGTGGTAGTTTGCTAACTTTTTGAAGATGATGTGGCAGCCAGTATTTTCCTGGTGGTTTTTATAGAGTTTTCATTGCTTCCTCCTGCCCATATATATATATATAGATATATATATATATATATATATATATATATATATATATATATATATATATATATATAATTACATTTACATTTATAGCATTTAGCAGACGCCTTTATCCAGGTCGACTAAAAATTGATATATTCTTAGAAGCAGTTGTGGGTTAAGGGTCTTGCTCAAGGACCCAACAATGGCAGCTTTGCAGAGGTGGGATTTGAACCCTGGATGTTCTGGTCCAGTACCTTAATTGCTAGGCTAACACAGTCCCATATGAAGTAACAGGAGGTCGTTTTGTGTTGACAGGAAAAAAGCCAATTACAGTGGTGCTTGAAAGTTTGTGAACCCTTTAGAATTTTCTATATTTCTGCATAAATATGACCTAAAACATCATCGGATCTTCACACAAGTCCTAAAAGTAGATAAAGTTAAACAAATGAGACAAAAATATTATACTTGGTCATTTATTTTTTGGTTTTGTAAACTTTTCAAGCCTGATGAGCATCAACAACTCTTTTTCTGAGGTTCTCAGAAATCTCGTTTGTTCATGACATGATACACTTCCACAAACGTGTTGTGAAGAGCAGACTTTGATAGACCAATGTTCTTTAAATAAAACAGGGTGCCCACTCACACCTGACTCTAATTTCACCTTCAAATTAACTGCTAATTCTAGAGGTTCACATACTTTTTCCACTCACTAATATGTAATATTGGATCATTTTTCTCAATAAATAAATAAATAACCAAGTATAATACTTTTGGCTCATTTGTTTACCTGGGTTCTCTTTATTTACTTTCAGGACTTGTGTGAAGATCTGATGTTTTAGGTCATATTTATGCAGAAATATAGAAAACTATTATGGGTTCACAAACTTTCAAGCACCACTGTATATGTACTATTCAGTAAGATCAAGCACATTTTTGTAATCCTGACCATGGTTTCTGCATTGAAATAGCAATTGTAAAAGCTGCAGCCATATGGTCTGTTCACAGTAGAACCTGTGATCCAGACTTAGATTTGAGAGCAAGATAATAATCATGCAACCTAATGCAGTGGTCACTCTAAAGTCACTTCACTTGAAAAATATAAAATATGACAAATGTAAAATAATAAACCACCTGCTAAGTCAAACAGCAGCTGTTACAGATCCTGCAGATAAGGGTGATGAAGACTCTAATCAGCTTTTCTGCTTTCAAGTAGATTTCATAATTTGTATTTTTTTTTTTGAACAAACATCTACAGCAATTCTGGAGAGATTTTGAGTTTAGGAGGGTATCAGATTCTCCGTTATGTATTCTGCTTCTAATTAAACATCGGAGAACACTGTTATTCTGACAAAGTAAGCTTCACCAAATAATCAGTTATTTATTAGATTACCTTCATCTGTATAACTTCTACATTCAATGTGGCTGTAGATTTTCACAAGCTAAGCATTGCTGCACTGCTGATGCATCACAGAATAAACACCCATGAAACATCCCAAATCGCAAATCTACCTATTAAGCAGTTTGAAACAGCCTGTCAAAAAATTAAATCACCAGTGCTGATTTTACTGTGTTGTTTGCTATTTTGTATATGTAGTATGTGATTTGAGAAGCTGTTTATATTAATATAAGGTCAGAAAGAACCAGGAAAGAGTTGTCTTTTTTGGGGTTTGTTTGTGTGTTTGTTTATCTGGATTATTTAACGTCGCATTCAGCATCAGTGGCTATTTAATGACAGACACCTTTACAGTAACTTTGAAACCCGTCTAACTACAGTGGGGCAAAAAAGTATTTAGTCAGCCACTGATTGTGCAAGTTTTCCTACTTAGAAAGATGAGAGAGGTCTGTAATTTTTGTGATAGGTACACTTCAACTATGAGAGACAGAATTAGAAAAAAAATCCGGGAAATCACATTGTAGGATTTATTAAAGAATTTAATTGTAAATTATGGTGGAAAATAAGTATTTGGTCAATAACAAAAGTGCAATTCAATACTTTGTAACATAACCTTTGTTGGCAATGACAGAGGTCAAGCGTTTCCAACGTTTCCAAGTCTTCACCAGGTTTGCACACACTGTAGCTGGTATTTTGGCCCATTCCTCCTTTTTTTTTTTAGAAAAAAGTTGCTTGAGTTTCACAACATAATCTCTGTCTCGCGGGTATAACAGTGAAAAGAGCCGTTACCACTTCTGAGCCACTGGGCATGTGCGTATGACGGATGAACAGTGAAGCTGATTTCAAGTTGGACAATAAGTTACAACAGCACATCACACAGTTAAAAGAGAAGAGGAGCTTTCAAAGACTATCCAGTATAAATGGAATTATCCTTAAACATACACATGATAATGTTATGATAGTTTATAGCTCTAATGTGAATGCATTTGTAATAACATAGAAATACAACTCTGTTAATAATTTGAGCCTATTTGACAATTTGAGGAATTTGACAGTGGTGTTTGAAAGTTTGTGAACCCTTCAGAATTTTCTATATTTCTGCCTAAATATGACCTAAAACATCATCAGATTTTCACACAAGTCCTAAAAGTAGATAAAGAGAACCCAGTTAAACAAACGAGACAAAAATATTATACTTGGTCATTTATTTATTGAGGAAAATGATCCAATATTACATATTAGTGAGTGGCAAAAGTATGTGAACCTTTGCTTTCAGTGTCTGGTGTGACCCCCCTGTGCAGCAATAACTGCAGCTAAAAATTTCCTGTAACTGTTGATCAGTCCTGCACACCAGCTTGGAGGAATTTGAACCCATTCCTCCGTACAGAACAGCTTCAGCTCTGCGATGTTGGTGGGTTTCCTGACATTAACTGCTCGTTTCAGGTCCTTCCACAACATTTCGAAGTGATTAAGATCAGAAATAATTCAGAGGTCATTGTTCCATCAATGATGGCAAGCCGTCCTGGCCCAGTTGCAGCAAAACAGACCCAAACCATGATACTACCACCACCATGTTTCACGGATGGGATAAGGTTCTTATACTGGAATGTAGTGTTTTCCTTTCTCCAAACATAACGCTTTTCTTTTAAACCAAATAGTTCTATGCTTCCAATAGCCTTCTGACTTGTCCACGTGATCTTTAGCAAACTGCAGACGAGCAGCAATGTTCTTTTTGCAGTGCAGTGGCTTTCTCCTTGCAACCCTGCCACGCACACCATTGTTGTTCAGTGTTATTCTGATGGTGGACTCATGAACATTAATATTAGCCAATGTGAGAGAGGCCTTCAGTTACACTGGGGTCCTTTGTGACCTCGCCAACTATTACACGCCTTGCTTTTGGAGTGATCTTTGTTAGTCGACCACTCCTGGGGAGGGTAACAATGGTCTTGAATTTCCTCCATTTGTACACAATCTGTCTGACTGTGGCTTGGTGGAGTCCAAACTCTTTAGAGATGGTTTTGTAACCTTTTCCAGTCTGATGAGCATCAACAACTCTATTTCTGAGGTCCTCAGAAATCTTGTTTGTTTGTGCCATGATACACTTCCACAAACATATTGTGAAGAGCAGACTTCGATAAATCCCTGTTCTTTAAATAAAGCAGGGTGACCACTCACACCTGATTGTCATCCCATTGATTGAAAACACCTGACTCTAATTTCACCTTCAAATTAGCTGCTAATCTTAGTGGTTCACATACTTTTGTCACTCACTAATATGTAATATTGGATCATTTCGCTCAATAAATAAATGACCAAGTATAAAATGTGTGTCTCATTTGTTTTACTGGGTTCTCTTTATCTACTTTTAGGACTCGTGTGAAAATCTGATGATGTTTTAGGTGATATTTATAAATATAGAAATTTCTAAAGGGTTCACAAACTCACACACCACTAGTTAGTTTGCTTACTATTTTTTTGTGTTTCAGTCTATAATCACTGTCCAACTTGTTTGTATATACCTGACTAAAATCACCTGATAGTTTAAATGTAAATGGTTAAGAATCTCTTACAGTATGTGTGTGAATTGAGGACCCTAAAAAGGTTTTTTTTCTTTTGCTTCTAATGAAGTTGTACATGGATTTGAGAGAAAAGACGTACACTGCTTTATTAGAAAAGGCCACTTGACAGGAAAAGACAAAGCTGTTTGTTGTTTCCTTCCTCTGTATTGCAGGTTCATTTAATGATTCAGACAAATCTGTATTGATTTTCCCTTACTGATGCACAACAGGAGTGTAAACCTTTTGGCAAAGTAAAGGGTAATGAGTTCTGTGAGTGTACACACAGTGTGGTTATTTTAGGACAGTTCTTGTCAGTGGAGAGAGCTTTAATATTTAATATTATTGACTGTGTGACAGGATAGGGATCCTTCTGGGTTTGGCTTAGGAGAATTTTCAGTGTAAGGCAGGTCTTTATAGTACAAGTTAACAAAGAATGTGGCATTTACTGGTTGATGCTGAAGCAGGGAAGCAGTTAATGTTCTGAGACTGAGGAGGATAAAGCTAGAGGCTTATCAAGCTGACCTGTTATATATTTAGTATATTCCTTAAGGGGATGGTGTTATCATTAATGCACATCAAAATAATAAATAACTAAAGCAAGTTACACACTAAGCATACAATATCTTAGTCAATATCTTAAGGCATTTTGACCAGTTTACAAATGGTCTCTGACCTTAGCCTATTGTGCACCTGCTTACTTTGTACAAAAAGGTTTTGACCATACAAAGACGTGTTATTGATTGAATGTTCTTTCTCTTACCCCCTCACCTGGAACATGGCTATTTTGAGACCCAACATCCATCACCCATGGAGCAGGCAAGCAGGGGTATTTCTGAAGCTTTGATTGACTTTGACAGCATGGAATGCACATGTCCAGCCATGATAGTCATAGTAAGCAGCTACATGAACACAAAATTGAGATGGGGTCAACTGTTTGTGAGAAAAAAGAAAGAGAAAGCTAGAGAAGTCAGGTAGGCTTCCTCATTTGTTTGTGTTCAAACTGATTTCTGTCAGTATTTGTTTTGTTCCATTACAGTTTAACAGTGGAGTTATAGAGCTGTCATCATAGGATGATGATATCCTTCAGGGGAAACGTGGACTGATGAAATTAATTAGTACATTGGAAAACAGCCACTGTGCAGGTGTTATGGTGCCTTGTCTCAGCACAAATTTATTTCAGTTTGTTAGCCTTAAGTGCTCACATTAATCATAATGTGTCCTTTCTACAGGTATAAGGGATAGTGAGGATAGTTGTTGCTTTTGATAACTGTGAAGTCCAACCCCAAATCAGAAAAAGTTGGGACAGTATGGAAAATGCATATAAAAAATATGCAGTGTTTCTTACATTTACTTTGACTTTTTTTTCATTGCAGACAGTATAAACCCAAGATATTTCATGTTTTGTCTGGTCAACTTCATTTAATTTGTTAATAAACATCCATTCCTGCATTTGAAGCTTGTAACACATTCCAAAAAAGTTGGGATGGGGGCAATTTATGTGTAGTAATGAGGTAAAAAACTAAATAATGACATGATATGCAAACAGGTCAATAGGTGCTTGTAATCATGATTAGTACAAAAGCAGTATTGGTATGAGTTATTGAGGATCAAAGATGGTCAGAGGATCTCCAGTTTATCAACAAATGCATGAGAAAATTATTAGAAATTAAAAACAATGTCCTCAAAAAAAGACTGAAAGGGATTTGCATATTTCAGTTCTAACTTTTTCTTTTTTCTGATTTGGCTTGTTTTTGCATTGTCTTGTTGAAAAATGCATGGACATCCCCAGAAAAGATGACGTCTTGAATGCAACTTATGTTGCTCTACAATCTCAGTGTATTTTTCTGCATTAATGTTTCCATCACAGAAGAGTAAATGACCTTTGCCAAGAGCACTGACACAGCCCCATATCATGACAGAGAATGGCTTTTGATCTTTTGTGGATATTGCTTTTGTACCAAATAATAATTATAATCACCTGTGGACATCACCTGTTTGAAATCACATCATTATTTAGTTTTTTTTTTACCTCATTACTAGACCTAAATGGTCCCTGTCTCAACTTTGGACTGTGTTACAGTGGTGCTTGCGTGTTTGTGAACCCTTTAGAAATATGACCTAAAACATCGTCAGATTTTCAGAAGTCCTAAAAGTAAATAAAGAGAACCCAGTTAAACAAATGAGACAAAAATATTATACTTGGTTATTTATTTGAAAATGATCCAGTATTACATATTAGTGAGTGGCAAAAGTATGTGAACCTGTAGGATTTGCAATTAATTTGAAGGTGAAATTAGAGTCAGGTGTTTTCAATCAATGGGATGACAATCAGGTGTGAGTGGGCATTCTGTTTTATTTAAAGAACAGGGATCTATCAAAGTCTGCTCTTCACAACATGTTTGTGGAAGTGCATCATGGTACAAACAAAGGAGATTTCAGAGGACCTCAGAGAAAGAGTTGTTGACACTCATCCTGCTGGAAAAGGTTGCAAAACCATCTCTAAAGAGTTTGAACTCCACCAATCCACAGTCAGACAGATTGTGTACAAATGGAGGATATTCAAGACCATTGTTACCCTCCCCAGGAGTGGTCGATCAACAAAGATCACTCCAAGAGCAAGGCGTGTAATAGTTGGCGAGCTCAAAAAGGACCCCAGGGTAACTTCTAAGCAACTGAAGGCCTCTCTCACATTGGCTAATGTTTGTGAGTCCACCATCAGAAGAACACTGAAAAACAATGATGTGCATGGCAGGGTTGCAAGGAGAAAGCCACTGCTCTCCAAAAAGAACATTTCTGCTCATCTGCAGTTTGCATGTGGATGAGCCAGAAGGCTAATGGAAGAATGTTTTGTGGGCAGATGACCAAAATAGAACTTTTTATTATAAAAGAAAAACGTTGTTTGGAGAAAGGAAAACACTGCATTCCAGCATAAGAACTTTATCCCATCTGTGAAACATGGTGGTGATAGTATCATGGTTTGGGTCTGTTTTGCTGCATCTGGGCCAGGATGGCTTGTCATTTTTGATGGAACAATGAATTCTGAATTATATCAGAGAATTCTAAAGGAAAATGTCAGGACATCTGTCCATGAACTGAATCTCAATGACCCTAAGCACGCAAGTCATTCTACCAAAGAATGGTTAAAGAAGAAAAAAGTTAATGATTTGGAATGGCCAAGTCAAAGTCCTGACATTAATCCAATGGAAATGTTGTGGAGAAGGACCTGAAGTGAGCAGTTACTGTGAGGAATCCCACCAACATCCCAGAGTTGAAGCTGTTCTGTACGGAGGAATGGCCTAAAATTCCTCCAAGCCGGTGTGCAGGACTGATCAACAGTTACAGGAAAGGGTTAGTTGCAGTTATTGCTGCACAGGGGGGTCGCACCAGATACTGAAAGCACTTATTTTTGCCACTTACTAATATGCAATATTTCATAATTGTCCTCAATAAATAAATGACCAAGTATAACATTTTTGTGTCATTTGTTTAACTGGCTTCTCTTTATCTACTTTTAGGACTTGTATGAAAATCTGATGATGTTTTAGTTCATATTTTTGCAGAAATATAGAAAATTCTAAAGGGTTCACAAACTTTCAAGCACCACTGTACAGTCCTGAAATGCAGGAATGGATGTTTATTAACAAATGAAATGAAGTTGACCCAGAAAAAAAAACATGAACTATTTTGGGTTCAAACTATCTGAAATGAAACAGAGGTCAGAGTAAATGTAAGACACACTGCTGTGTTTTTTTTATTTGCATTTTCCATACCGTCCCAGCCTTTTCTGAACTTTCAAATACTGAAAAAATCTGAAGCAATGAAAAGGTATCAATCAAGCACTCTCTTCATCATGTCAGTTCTGTTGCAACTTCACTGGCCAATCTTCTAATTTCATCTCTTCTGCAAAGTCATACAGTGCCAGGCTTCCACAGTACCAGTATTAGCAGCTGTTTTCTTAATCACCACAGGGTCTTGAGATGCTGTCTGTGTTTGGAAGGGAACAAAGACACTGCTCAAAAAATAAAGGGAACACTTAAACAACACAATATAACTCCCAAGTAAATCAAACTTCTGTGAATTCAAACTGTCCATTTAGGAAGCAACACTGATTGACAATCAATTTCACATGCTGTTGTGCAAATGGAATAGACAACAGGTGGAAATTATTGGCAATTAGCAAGACACACTCAATAAAGGAGTGGTTCTGCAGGTGGGGACCACAGACCACTTCTCAATACCTATGCTTTCTGGCTGATGTTATGGTCACTTTTGAAGGGTGGTGGTGCTTTCACACTTGTGGTAGCATGAGACGGACTCTACAACCCACACAAGTGGCTCAGGTAGTGCAGCTCATCCATGATGGCACATCAATGCGAGCTGTGGCAAGAAGGTTTGCTGTGTCTGTAAGCGTAGTGTCCAGGAGACGTGGAGGAGACCGTAGGAGCAGCAGGACTCAGCAGCAGGACCGCTACCTCCGCCTTTGTGCAAGGAGGAACAGGAGGAGCACTGCCAGAGCCCTGCAAAATGACCTCCAGCAGGCCACAAATGTGCATGTGTCTGCACAAACGGTTATAAACCGACTCCATGAGTATAGTATGAGGGCCCGACGTCCACAGATGGGGGTTGTGCTCACAGCCCAACACCGTGCAGGACGCTTCGCATTTGCCAGAGAACACCAGGATTGCAAATTCACCACTG
>JAJAGP010004351.1:0-51621 GCA_025084515.1 Ancistrus triradiatus | reverse complement strand
CTAGCCAGTCTCCAGACCTCAGCCCCATAGAAAATTTGTGGAGGGAGTTGAAAGTCCATGTTGCCCCAAAACATCACTGCTCTAGAGGAGATCTGCATGGAGGAATGGGCCAAAATACCAGCTACAGTGTGTGCCAACCTGGTGAAGACTTACAGGAAACGTTTGTCATTGCCAACAAAGGTTATGTTACACAGTAGTGAGTTGCACTTTTGTTATTGACCAAATACTTATTTTCCACCATGATTTACAATTAAATTCTTTAAAAATCCTACAATCTGATTTTCTGGATTATTTTTTCTCATTTTGTCTCTCATAGTTGAAGTGTAGCTATGATGAAAATTACAGACCTCTCTCATCTTTCTAAGTAGGAGAACTTGCACAAGCAGTGGCTGACTAAATACTTTTTTGCCCCACTGTACATAGTCAATGTGGGACAGAAGCCCAATTAACCTTACCAAGCATTTTATTAGGAACCCTATACAAATACAGTGGTACCTCGGTTCTCGTCATTAATTTGTTCCAGAAGGCTAGTCGAGAACCCAAAAACGAAAAGTACAGAGCAAATTTTTCCCATAAGGAATCATGTAAATTGAATTAATCCATTCCAGATCCCCAGAAAATCCACACTGTGTAAGACATTACATGCATTAATGGAGTTGTATTGGACAGGTGCTCCCTGATTTACGATAGGGATATGTTCCTACAAACCCATCATGAATCATGAACTAAGGAGTTTAATGAGAGTTTGGTACAGCAATCTATACTGTATCATAGCAGAGATATGAAAAGGATACTATGATAAGTAATGACAAGTTAATGTTTAAAACACTTACATTAACCTACAGTTGGCCTAAACCATTAACACAAAGCTTATTTTATAATGAACTGTTGAAACTTTTCATGTAATTTAGTGAGTAATGGATTTAAAGTGAAAACACTTACTTTATTGATGAACACATCGGCACATGCTAACTGTTCAGCCTGTGTTCTGGAGATTCAGGACGAGATTTCCATTGTGGTTGGCTTTCCATACTGTCCATTTTTAGGTTAGTGGAGACTTATTTGCACTAAGAAAACAGTACTGTAGATGTACAAATAAATAAAGCGATGATAAACAGCGCAGAGCTATTGTGAGACTGAATCACTGAAACAATGTGTACAGAATCATGAATCAATTTTCGGATGAAACAGGTCGCTTGACTCATACAAGTTTAAGCAAGTGCGCCGAGTACCGAGCAAACTACGAGAACAGAGACAGATTTTTCGGGTCAAAAGACCCGAAATTTAACGAGTTTGAGAACCAAGGTACAACTGTACTTGGTAAAGCCTGTATGCTCTCAAAACGGTCTCAGTTCCAGTGCTTTGAGAGACTGATCCTGACTCATTAAGAACTGCCTCCCATGACCTTTGGATCCTCATCCGATCGCCTACCTTGTGAACCTTTCCACTGAACAAGCAATATCACTGGCAATGCACACTGCACTGAACCATCTGGAAGACAAGAACATCTATGCAAGAATGCTGTCCTCAAGACCCTAGGAATCAGTCACACAGTCTGAGGCTGGATTCTGGATTTGCTCAGGCTTCAGTCTGTTAGGATGGGCGGCCACACAGATCCCACCCTCACTGTCAGCACATGCTGTCCACAAGCCTGTGTCTTATCACACATGTTCCACACCCATGACTGCATCGCAAATCCCAAGTCCAACATAACAGTAGTGGGCCTCATCACAAACAACACTGAGGAAGTGTACAGAGAAGAGGTGAAACTTATCATAAAGTGATGAACAGACAATCTCACCCTGAGTGTAGAAAACCAAAGAGGTGATTGTTAATTTCAGGAAGGAGAGCAGATTGCACCCACCTCTGAGCATCTAGAGGACCATGACGGTAAGAGAGAGTTGCTTTCTCCAAATGTGAACTCCAAATTCCTTGGAGTTCACATAGCTGAGGATCTCACCTTTTCACTCAACACGACACACCTCATTAAAAGGTCTAACAGTGCCTTCATTTCCTCAGGAGGCTGAAGAGTGTCAACCTCCCATATCCACTCCTCTGAATCTTCTACAGGTCCACAGTGGAGAGCATCCTGACCATCATCGCATCACAGTCTGGTATGGTAGCATCACTACTGTGGAACGGAAAGCCCTATAAAAAAGGTGGTGAGAAATGTCCAGTCCATCACATCCTTTCCTCCCACACAGGACATTTTCAATAAAAGATGCCAACAGTATCACCTCAGACCCCACACACCCTAGCCACCTCAAGTTTCCAACAGCTGCCATCTGGAAGAAGATATCGAACGTTTGAAAAAGAAACACCAGGTACGAGATCAGCTTTTACCCTCAAGCACCAAAAACAGCCAACAGATCATGAAAACGAACATGTTTCGTTATATTGTACCCCAATGACAATAAAGTTAAATTGACTGAATTGAGTTCTTCATGGCATGGATTCCACAAGTTGTTGAAAACATTCCTTTGAGATCCGACTCCACGTTGGAATGATTGCATCCTACGATTCCTGCAGATTTTGCAGCTACACTTCCATTCTGTGAATCTCTTGTTCTACCATATCCTAAATGCTTTCTTCTGGATTCAGAGCAGGTTACTGGAAAGGCCATTGACGAATATTAACATTTTCATGAAACCAATTTCAGATTACTTTTGCTTTGTGACATGGTGCATAGGAACGCTGGTGCTGGAAGCCCGTTCTTTTAAACTTACATTAGGAAAAGAAATGAAAATCTTCAGTCAAGATAAGAATCACTTTTAAAATATGTCATCTTGTTAAAAATGAAAAAACAAAAAACATTTCTGAGCCAGCCATGCTGAAAGAGAAGAAAAAAGAAAAAAAAAAACACAGACTGCACTAATTACATGAAAAATGTCTAATTATAACAGCCAGCTAAATTCTATTTCCACAAAGTCCTACTGCACTGATTGAAATGATTTGTAAGTAGAGTTTGTGGTTCTTGCTATCAAGTGTGCATGTCGCCTTCCAAAATTCAAGCCTCATCCTGTAAAAAACTGACAAACACCATCACATCTCTTCTTATTATATTGAGGGAAACTTTCTCCAACAATTTTCTCTGTAATTACAGCCCCACTCTTAGCTAACGTGGTTAAATGTGAAGCATACAGGCATGGGATCTGCACAGATAAACAGTGTTAGTAGAATGGGTTGTACTGAACACCTCAGACTCTAAAGCTATGTTCACCCTGCAGGTTTGTTTAACGTGGCTATCAGCATAATTTTAACGACACACAGAAGGTACACAAGTTCAAGTACTTCAAGGCTAGGCATATATACACTCAGATCGGGCCAATTTAGAGTAATCAATTAACCTTATGCATGTCTTCGGACTGTGGGTTGGAAACTGGAGGAAACCTACGTGGACAACATGCAGATTCCACATAGAAAGAACCCAGACCACTCCACCTGGGGATCGAACCCAGGACCTTCTTGCTGTGAGGTGGCCGTGCTGCCAACTGAGCCACCCTACCCTGTAGGTAAAGGTGTCCCAAATCCAGTTTTACAGCTCAGATTGTTGGTTTGTTCACATTTTCTTTTTTTTAAAGTGTCATGTATCCGACACTAATCTGAATGGTCTTGAACTGACCCACATGTGCCGTAGAATATTGAGCCACCTGACATGGCCTCTCAGAAGTAAAGAAAGAAAAATGGAGCATAATAGTAGTAAAACAGCAACTAAAGTTAATTAAAGTCAACCCCACTTTTGCAGATACATAATAATGAAAACAAGGAGATGAAAGAAGGCAGGGATTTTGATGGCTTTCTGGCAATGCAAGACTAAAGGAGGGGTTGGACCATGAAGTGCATGGCTGTTAGAATGTCAAAGCATGCGTACCTGTCTGTGTGAGCAGGACATGCGTTGAGGCAACCCAAATAACGAAAAGGCGAGTAGGAGTTGGTTTGTTCTGGTTGGCAGCGGGAACAGGCTACAGAACATTAATCTATTTGGCACCAAATATTTGACAAATACTCACTTTTTTCAGTTGTCCATGAGTTTTGCAAATTCATTTAAGTTCCCACACCAGACTACATTAAACTACCCTACACTGATGAGCTCTGGGATGTTCTGCAAGGCTTGAATTCAGATCTGACGGTACAAACTGAGGTCACACTGCCACATTATCAGACGTTCAATACCACATATAAAAGTGCTGCAGATGGGATTTCAGAAGGTCTGATTGAATGCGTTTTTATCATTCACACCGCTATGAAGGGAACAAATCTAAGTCATGATTGAGGAAAAGGAATGGAGAACCGTTACCTGCAGTATCAATGTTGGATAAATGACAATTTTATAGGTTTTTGTCCTCAACAATTTGTGAATAGAGAAACTGACTGGCTTGTACAGAGCCTCTGAAGTGAATAGGAATCTCATTGTCAAGTTGCAAAATTTTGTCCACTAATATCCATGTTTTGGATATAATTTGAGTGTCCACAAATTTGTCATCTTTAAGTCATTCCAGAAGGATTGTCGAGAACCAAAAACGAAGAGTACTGAAAAAATTTTTCCAATAAGAAATAATGTAAATTGAATTCATCCATTCCAGTTGGCCAGAAAATCTAAGGCATTAATGGAGTTGTATTGTACAGGTGCTCCCTAATTTACGATGGGGATATGTTCAGACACATTAATCATAAGTTAAATGCATCATGAACTGATGAGTGTTTGGTGTTTCACAGCAGAGACGAGGCTCAAGTAGGCTTCTTATTTTCCGGTCCTCCTTAAATGACTGCAGTTACATTATGGTGCCTGTAGATAGAGATTCTGCCTCATGATAAGTTAATGTTTAAAACACTTTCACTAACCTACAGTTGGCCAAAATCATTAACACAAAGCTTATTGTATAATAAAGCATTCTTAAATAAATCTCATGTAATTAGTGAGTAATGGATTGAAAGTGCATAACACTTACTATGTGTTATGAAGCATTCAATACCTGTTTTGCTTTTGGTTGGCTCTTATAAACTAAGAGTTTTAAGACCCATGGGGACTTGTTTGCACTAAGAATACAGTACTGTAGATGTAAAAATAAAGATAGACACAATGCAGATCTTCTCTGAGCAAGAGTTATTGTGAATCGAGTTGAAATGAGTCGCGTGGGTCGTTTCAGTTTAAGTTTATTCCATTTAAGTTTAAGCAAGTGCTTTGAGTACCGAGCAACCGATGAGGACAGAGACAAATTTTTCTAGTCAAAAAGCATCAAGAACCAAATTCGATGAGTTCCAAGTTAATACAGTACTACTGTATTTATTATAGCAAAAAAACAACAACATTTTGACCAGAATGTAACAGGAGGGTTAAAGCAAAACATGTTAAAATACTAGAAAGTCCAAAACATAATTTTTATAACTGAGATAAAGTGCATTTAATAAATGAAATAAATCACAGAGTATTCTGGGGTTTATCTGTAAATCGTGGGAGCATGACCCTGTGGTCATAAACAAAGAGCTGTTGTACAAAAACAAGTTCAAATTATGAAAAAAGAGTAAATTAGTAGTTGGCAGACGATTTTTTTCCCCCCTTAAATAGGTTCTCTATTGAGTTTCTCATTGACATCCTCTTCAGTTGTTTTGCCAAGTCATTCTAATTAAAAGCGTTTGATAAGGATTCTTGTCTATAATCCTCCTATAATGGGGATTTTGGAATGACATCATCCATTACAATACACACTCTCAGAGACCCCACTGCTTGGTAATGGATAACTTGTAACAAGGTAGATAATCTCGCTGCTTCAACACTGTTTGTGGTCTCATGTGTCTCTCATGAAGTGGTTTTGTTTAATATTTCTAAAGACAACAAAAGGCAAGGCATTAAGCACTTCTTGCTGAGACTGCGTGGCATCTCATGTACCTTTGGCTATATAAAGAGACAAGGAAATCATAACCACCACACTGATTCGTGGAAGAATCAACAGCAAGCAGCAGAGCAGCAGACCAAAGCTCAGCACGGAAGGAACGCAAAAAAGAAATGAAGCTGTCCATCTTCTCTGTCGTCTTTGCTGTCGCCTTCTTCTCCAAGTGCAACATGAGAGCAGAGGCACTTCCAATGCCCAAACAGCTGGACCTTGATCAAGAGACTCTGGGTGAAGGACTGCTGGAAGGTCCAGTTGACTCTGCTCCTGGCAGTTCTAAGATCATCGTACTATCAGACTTCAACCTGCTGAAAAGCCTGAAGTCCTTGGACTGGAGCATCCCACAGCCTGAGGGCATCCTGAGCCCTGAACGCAAAGACCTGAACCCAAACCTCAATCCCAGCGTCTCCATCATCAGGAGGGAAACCAGATGTATGGTGGGAAGAGTGTACCGACCATGCTGGGAGGTGTAGTTCCTGTGGAGGCGACCAGTGACGGCATGATGAGGAAATACAGAATGGGACAGTTTTTCTGATTCCGTGCAAGAATGGCAAAAATGTGCATGTGAATTACCTGCACCACAATGTCTGCTATTAAATTATAAAACCGCACTTTATCGTCTAGTAAGTTTAATTTCTGCTTCTCAAAATGATCCAGCATCTAAATGATGCACCGGGTTGCATAGTATTTTGATAAGGCAGTGAAAAACACTAGCATGCACGCAAGAAATATTTTGACAATTAGTAACTGATAGTATTGGTATATTTAAATGGATCTATGCTCTTTGTGCACCTAAAGAAGGAAAAACAATAATTGAGACGACTTTGTGCATTAATTTAATAGTCAGGTGGGTATTAGTGTGAATACCATGGTATTTGTATTTGATACCATAGGAAGGATACATTCTGTGCTCAATGGACACAAACATAGCTGAAGGAGGCAGGCACTCAGGCATGTGTAAAGCATGATACCATGATATTTTGGGATTACTGTCTGGAGATGCCTTACAGCCAAAGGTGTTACATTTTCTACCAAAGGCTGATTCTGATATAGTGGTACCTCGGTTCTCGTTGAGTACCAAGCAAATTTTTTTTGACGAGCGAATACTTTTGGCAAATTTTAAAATGAATATTTAGAATCGCTGGTATAATCTGACAATAATTATATAACTTACTTAAAAGTTCAAATAACACAGAAAAATATGATTTTTAAGGTTGATGCGCATCCCGCCACTACAAAGGGGCCAAGACTGTCAGACACATTTACTGATATGCCCCTTTGTTCTTTCTAATGCCGGGGCAGGGCTTCTCTACTACAGTCCCTTTCATATTTCAACCAGTGACCAGACTCCTCCTCATACAAGGGGCTGTACATCATCCAGTGTTGCAAGTTTAAAGTAGGACTGAAGCGCCACCTACTGACGGTCTGAAACATGGTAGCTTAGCGGGGTAGAATTTAATTACTGGAAAGACATATGTCACATATTAAGCTTGGCGAGAGATGAGGTTGGCGGCTTTTCGAGGTAAAATGCATGGAGGGAAATCCGTCCTGCCATCACAGGTGGCGAGAGATGAGGTTGGTGAGATGACGAGGTATGATCTGTACATGCACACAAAGATTCTGGGATTACAAATTTCAAAATGTTGGACAATATAAGAACATTAACAGCCCATAAAATCCCATAAGCATGTGTACCTGTATATGTTAAGCAACTTCAGTGAATCAGTGCTGCAAAATAGCTGTGTTTTGAACATTTGCAAAAAAAAAAACACTAATAAAAAACTCCACATGCCCATTCCCTCTGGAGCCAGGAATACCAGAGTATTTTTTCAGCTGTAAAATAAGTTGACTTTTTGGACTGTCCTGAGCATGTTGAGAAGAAAGTCTTTAAAGTTGTTAAAGAGACAGTCTACAGTAGTGTTTACTGATAGTGACTGCAGACACAGCCAGTGCAAGTACAATGATATCCAGGGGACAAAATCATTTACTACTGCATTTGTCAAGATGAAGGAATGAATTCTGAACACGTTTAAGAGTTGTTTAATATTTCACAACACGGTTATTTTTCCTTGAACAGCCTTTAGTGATGTAATGCTTAAGGTTAGCCTGCATGTACAGCCAAAAGAAACAGTCATGCACAAGAGATGCGGTGACCTCAATACCTTTGCGGCTGTTAGTACAGGCTGGTTAGATCCATAAAATAGGCATAGACCAGTTTTTATTGGAAGCCCAAAAACATTGCTGATCTGGCACATGACAGTCTGTTCTTGTGCGAATTGCCATGGTTATATAACCAAGTAGTTGAGAAGGAGGGATCCACTACTAGCACAAAACCAAACTTGAGAAACCCCCAAGCATGCAAGGCCCAGCAGAGCACTGGATTTATTGTGCAGTGTATGTGGGCTTAAGTTGCTTGGTAGTAAACACAAAGTAGTTATAAGTATAAGTACACAACAGTCTAGTTGCAACCCATGTGAAGCAAATATCATAAGCTAACATCTAATCATTTGAATAGTTTGAAAGTCTATTACTCATCAACAAAGCTTGATAAAACATCGGAGAAGCCAGAAGTGGCCTACAAGTTAAGATGGTTCTGGCTGGATTGTGTTCTTGAACTATTGCTTATTTGTATTAACAAAGTTTTGTCTACTAAGACGAATACAAAGCACTTTTCTGAAAGTTGCTCTGGGTAAGGTCTGCTAAATGCTGTAAAACATTTTAATAATTTTCTTGTGCACTTGTTGACAACTGGAGATCCTCTGCCCACCTTTGCTCCTCAAAAGACTTTATGGATACAGTTTTTGTACCAAATCATGATTATAATCACCTGTATGAAAGCACATCATTATTAAGTGAGGTCAGATCCTTAAAATCTAAATCAAAGTGTAGGAATAATTGGATTTCTTTTTACAGTGGCATATACATTTAAGTTAAGCCATAAGTCATGAACATGAATGACACTATACAATTCCTGCTAACCATATAATGTCTACTTATTATATAATCTTTATCCATGGCCTTAATCTGTCTGCATAGCAAAATATTTCAGCTTGGTGTTTAGCTATGCTATTACAAACTAATCACCAGTATCCATCTGAGCTTTTACTGAGTGAACATTTGATCCACCAAATTCACTTTAATCAAAAGGATGCAGGTTTATTATTCCAACAACAACCGCAGGAGCCAGAGCGCCCCACAACTATGGAACAGACTTGCTTATGTCAGTGCTCAGGAATGAGACGATCTCTGTATTTAGAACTACGCTCAATACTTATTTGTTTAATCAAGAATTTTGCCAATAGAGCCTATTTTAGATAAAGATCTGGGGTTCATTGGGCACAGAGCATTTCAGTAGGCTGGGATGTTTGTTGCTGCCTCCCTGCCTCACTCACATGACCAGTTCCAGTTAGATTTGTGACAGTGGAGAGGTTGGATGCTTGGGTGTCAGTGTGCCCTCATGTCTGTGTCATCTTTTAAGAATTATGTAATAGCTAGATCTGAAAGAGTTCCTTCTGTGCAGTGTGGTACACTGGTCTGACCCAGAGGAGGATGGGTTTTCTTTTCATTTGGAGTCATTTGGAGTCAGTTACTACAGCAACATACTCAGTGAAGCAGGTTTTCTTCAACTAACCCAGAGTTTCTCACATCAAAGCCCAAATACTACAGAGAAATCTCCGTCGGGAGAGGGTGATCAGACCCCGCTTTAATGTTTCATCATTCCCTTATGATTATCTGTGAGCGTTACCATTTCTCAGCACAGTCGATCATTTATCTTAATGTTCTCTGCCCTCACATCGCTCATATGACACATTGTGGACATACCCCGGGTCCAGAGCAGATTCTTTGTGTTATGCTCCAGTTCTTCTATACAACATCAGTGATGCTGAGCATATTTCTACAGCAACCGTCTGTCGGACTGTCAGAAATGTGACTTTGAAATGGTTTCTACATACATGTGTTCCAGACCTACAAGACTGACCAAAGAAGAATTCCACAGAATTGCATGTATCAGTCTAAGCAATAATTAATTTATCTAGTATGAAGCTTTGACACTTGAATCAGTTAATATGATATATTTTCGGGTTTCCAGCTGTGATTGGATGTATAAATAGCACTCATACAGTGGGGCAAAAAATATTTAGTCAGCAACTGATTGAATTTTCATCATAGGTACACTTCTATGAGACTATGAGGAAATCACATTGTAGGATTTTTAAAGAATTTAAGTATAAATCATGGCGGAAAATAAGTATTTGGTCACCTACAAACAAGCAAGATTTCTGGCTCTCACAGACCTGTAACTTCTTTAAGAAGCTCTTCTGTCCTCCACTCGTTACCTGTATTAATGGCACCTGTTTGACCTCGTTATCTGTATAAAAGACACCTGTCCACAGCCTCAAACAGTCAGACTCCAAACTCAACCATGGCCAAGACCAAAGAGCTGTCGAAGGACACCAGGAAGAAAATTGTAGAGCCGGCACCAGGCTGGGAAGAGTGAATCTACAATAGGCACGCAGGTTGGTGTGAATAAATCAACTGTGGAGCAATTGTAAGAAATGGATTACGTACAAACCATTGATAATCTCCCTCGATCTGGGGCTCCACGCAAGATCTCATCCGTGTTGTTCAAAATTATCATGATAACGGTGAGAGCAAAAATCCCAAAACTAATGGAGGGACCTGATGAATGACCTGTCAGAGAGCTGGTACCTAAAGTAACCAAATGTAACCATCAGAGTACACAACTACGCCGAGAGGGAACTGCAGATCCTGCAGTGCCAGGCCTTGCCCCCTGCTTAATCCAGTACAATGTCCCAGGCCCAATCCTGAAGTTTGCCAGAGCCATATGGATGATCCAGAAGAGGATTGGGAGAATATCATGTGTTATAATGTCGATAACTTTTTTGGTACAAACTCATCTCGTCATGTTTGGAGTAAAAGAATGCGAGTTTCATCCCCAAGAACACCATACCTACTGTGAAGCCTGGGGTGGAAACCTCCTGCTTTGGGGCTGGTTTCTGCAAAGGGGACAGGAACGACTGATCCTTGTTAAGGGAAAGAATGAGCGGGGCCATGTATCGTGAGCTTTAAAGCCAAACCCTCCTCCATCATTGAGAGCAATTGAAGATGGAAACCGTGGCTGTGTCTTCCAGCATGACCATTATCCCAAACACACTACCGCTCGGGCAACGAAGGAGTGGCTCTGTAAAAGCATTCAAGGTCCTGGAGTGGCCTATAGCCCCCCAAGTCCTCCAGACCTCAGCCCCATAGAAAATTTGTGGAGGGAGTTGAAAGTCCGTGTTGCCCGGAGATCTGCATGGAGGAATGGGCCAAAATACCAGCTAGCAGTGTGTGTCCACCTGTGAGACTACAGGAGAAGGTTTGACCTCGTAATTGCCCACAAAGTTTGTTGTACAAAGTATTAGTTGAACTTTTTGTTTACTTGACCAAATACACAGTGCCAAATTTGCACAGTGGATCAGTGCTGACTAAATACGTTTTTTGGCCCCAACTGTACACCTATCACCTTCTATAGTAAATGAGGAGATTATGTGACTGGAAGTTTTTCCACAACATTATGTGCCGGGCAGGCCCACATAACAGCATTTTTGCAATAACAAAGGACAGACAATTCACAATACAAAAAGCCCTGCAGTTATTTACTGTTCTGCAGTGGAAGATCATAATGTTATACAGAGCCCACATTCATCGCACCATTGAAGCAAAGTGCCATGGGTTCTGTGCAATGACTTGCACATTTTTCAATGAGTGTACAGTTATGCTAGATTTGCCTATGTGATTATTACAGCACAATAATAACCATATCCTACATGAACAACATGTTTGTTCCGTTTGCGATGATAATTTAAACTGTATCCCTGTATTATCATAGGACAGTTTGAAACGAGTACCAGACAGAAAGATCCCCTGCCAACCCCTATTAGCTGACCCCCTTACCCTGATCCGATCCTGGCCCGCAAGCAATGTTATAAAACTGACTCAACGTGAGGACATGAGCCAGAGAGAGATGGCCATTGGGATCTTGATATCAATAACTGACCACATCGCTGATAACGAGATGGAAGAGCAGTGAAGACACAATCTGCTGCCATCCATTCTGATTAGCCTATCACCTCCCAGTGTCAATCTAAAAACATTAGGCCTGTCTCATCCACCCTTGTGGTTGGCACCTCCACCCCTTTTAACTGATGTTTCCGTCATTTTGTTATTTCCATTTTGCCTTTTCTATCTTGCAGCCTCATGTGTTAACTGAGGTTACCATGAATTAGGTTAGGATTTCTGACCCCAGGAAAACCAAGAATCTGGAAAAGTAACAGCAGTCAATTACAAGAAATTGTACTGCTACAAGAAAATCTGTGTGCCAAGTTGTGTCTAGTAATGGATGGGTGAGAGTCACTGATGCCACAGTGGCAAATGGATGAATGTACATAAGTGTATGTCCTTAATTTGAATGACTACCCTCATACAGATTAGATAGAGAGTCAACTTTATTGTCATTGCTCAGACAAGTACAGTGCAACAAAATCTAGTTAGCATCTTGCAGAAGTGCAAATAGTAGTAATGTGCAAAAGGCATAGTAGTGCAAGATTAATAAATATAAAGGAAAGAATATGAGAATATACTGCATCTATAGAGATAATACATACAAGATATAAAGAGTTGTGGATTTTTATATACATGTATACACGTACATAATATGCATGGGTATTTTTGTAGACTAACAGATGAGGTCAGACAGGAATCGCCGTGGACTATGATGTTTGCAGACGACATTGTGATCTGTAGTGAGAACAGGGAACAGGTAGAAGAGAACTTGGAAGGTGGAGGTCGTACTCTGGAAAGGAGAGGAATGAAAGTCACTGTAGTAAACAGAATACATGTGTGTAAATGAAAGGGAACAGGTGGAACAGAGGCTACAGGGATCAAGTGGTCACAAAGGTCCAGGAGGTTCAGGTACTTGGATCACTGTCCAAGGAAATGGTGAGTGTGGAAAAAGGTGAAAGAAGAGAGCTCAGCAGGATGGTAGTAGGTGGAGAAGCGTGTCAGGAGGTGGGCTGCTTTGACAAAAGTGGGGTCGCAGCAAAGTGAAAGGAAAGATTTTATAAGAGAGTAGTGGAGACGCAATCCTTGTTGTATGGCTTAGAGACAGTGGCACTGACACAGAGACAGGAACAGAGCTGGAGGTCCGCAGAACTTAAGATGTTTGAGGTTCTCTTTAGGAGTGTCTAGGGTGGACAGGATTAGGAATGAGATCATCAGAGGGACAGCACAGGTTGGAAAATTGGGAGACAAAATTCGAGAGAGAAGACTGAGATGGTTTGGACATGTGCAGAGGAGGGATAGTGGATATATTGGTAGGAGGATGTTGGAGATGGAGCTGCCAGGCAAGAGACGGAGAGGAAGAAGCCGAAAGAAGAAGAAGATTTTTGTAGATTTTTGTTATTTACAGTAATGTGGACCAATGTGATGGAGTATGAATAGTGTGATGATGATAAGTCCAGTGTATGTACTTCTGTCAGTGTTTCATGGAGTTCAGTAGAGTACTGGATGAGGGAAAGAAGCTTTTCCTGAGCCAACTGGTTCTGGTACGGATACTCCTGCATTTCCTCCCTGATGGCATGAGGTTATAAAGTGAGTGGCTGGGGTGAGAGAAGTCCCTGATGGAGCTGTGTGCTTTACTCACACAACGTTGGTGGTGAATATCTCCGACGTTAGGGAGCTTTGCACCAATGATGTGCCGAGCGGTCATCAGCCCCCTATGCGGGGCCTTTCTGTCAGCCACAGTGGAGCTGCCGCACCACACTGTCACACAGTTGGTCAGTACGCTTTCTGTGGTGCAGCGGTAAAATTTTGTGAGAACCTGAGGAGCTAGATGGTCTTTATCAATAGGAAGGCCTAAGGAGACGTACAGTGGTGCTTGAAAGTTTGTGAACCCTTTAGAATTTTCTATATTTCTGCATAAATATGACCTAAAACATCATCAGATTTTCACACAAGTCCTAAAAGTAGATAAAGAGAACCCAGTTAAACACATGAGACAAAAATTTTATACTTGGTCATTTATTTACTGAGGAAAATGATCCCCCACAATGTGATTTCCTGGATTTTTTTTCTCATTTTGTCTCTCATAGTTGAAGTGTACCTATGATGAAAATTACAGACCTCCCTCATCTTTCTAAGTAGGAGAACTTGCATAATCAGTGGCTGACTAAATACTTTTTTACCCCATTGTATACCACAATTACTAACTTAAACAAGGCAGGTATACTGTTCCACTTCACAGAGTCATACATCAGTACCCTACCCTTTATTCATTTAATAATGATACTCAAAGTCAAATTCATTTCTATTTATTTATTACAATGGAGCATTGTCTCAAAGCAGCTATTTCATATTTGATCTCAAAGCTGAAGATTTGCAATTTGAGCTTTATTAACTAGGACAGTGGTTTATTCAAGATGGTGAATGTTCATGAAATAGGATAAGCATCGATGTACAAGGGAAAAAGGAAAATAATTCAGCATTGTTCTCTTCCCGGAAAGAAATGATGCATCCTATCATAAAACCCTTCACTGTTTCTAATAATAGTGCTGGTAAGGTACTGGTCTTTAAAACAAACAAACAAAAAAACCACTTATTACAATATCTAATATATCAGATAAATAAATGTACAGCGAGTCAATCGCTACAGACCTCCAAACTTCATGTGGCCTTCAGATTAGCTCAAGAACTGTGTAGAGACAGAACTGTGCTCTCTGTGTAGAGAGCTTCATGGAATGGGTTTCCATGGCTGAACAGTTTTTACAGTATAGGTTCCATAAGCAGGCAAGAGTGTGTATAAATGTCTGGCGGGTAAATGACTACAGGTGTGGTCCGATTAGACACTGGGTTTTGCCACAAGAGGATTAAACTGCTTCCCCTTCTACCCTATAAAAAGGCTCTCAGGTGCTACTTTTGGGTAGTGTACATCTTGGTGAGAGATTAACTGTTAGACATGCCTCTATGACAAACTTGAACACACTGACAGACTGTGAGAGGAGGCACATCATTGGACCAAGAGGAGGAGGACGGTCATTTCATGTCTGCTATCTAAGCCGTTCTGACCTAGCTATGAGGCTGTGAACCTTGTGTGGTCAATGCCTCTAATTCTATTAATATTTGTACTTAGTTCTTCATTACCAGAATAGGTGCTGGAATAAATATCAAGATCATACTTGTGTAACTCTAACCTTGCATTTTCCCATCATGTCTAATTTCACTGCTAGTCTAAGTTTTATATTGCAATCATAAGCCTGATATATCTGTAATTATCCCTTCATTATCCTATTATCTAAAAATGAGTTGTTTTGCAATACTGACGAAAAAATCAGATTGTGGTATGAAAAAATGTTGTGTGTTCTTCAGTGGCCTTACTTGGCCTGGTTTGCTAAAACAAAACGAATCTCTTAAAATATGCCTTCAGATTTCTAAACAGAAAAAAAGTCCAATTGTTTTAAAATGATTAACAGACGTTCCCACAGCATGGTATATGCAGATAACCTAAACCTCTGACTTTAAAAAACTTGCAAATTGCATTGGCAAAGACAGCGTGTTCTTTCAAGTAATTATTTGTTTTACAGTTTAAAGAGGGAAATTAGCCATCTGCAAACATTTAGTTCTTGATTTATTTCCTGTCTTTGCTTTCCAAGACGAAACACAGTGCATTAATTTCTTCACTGACAAGAAATGTGAAGATAAAACAGCATTACAAGGGTTTAACCATGATACTGTGTAACCAAAGTTGTGGTGTTTGTGTGCAACATTGTGGTTTAGATAAACTACCAGAATATAATATTGAAATAAAACAACTGTTCATCTCAAGGAGAAAATTCAGACAAAAAAATAAGAAATACTTCATGAAACCCATACAGGGTTGCTCATGTTTTTACTGCTGAACAGCTAAACTTGGTGGTACAAATCATCTTCGCAGATTCTTGTATTTAAAACAAATACCATTTATAAATACAAATAAATACTTGTATAGCACTTTTTACAGCACAGAATCATCTCAAAGCAGCTTTAGAAACATACTGGCTCAAAGCCCTGGGAAAAACCCCCAAAGCGTTAAAGGGAAGAAACCTTGGGAGGACCAAGACTCAAATAGGGAGCCATCCTCCTTGGCTAGCATGGATGTTAAATGTAAGAATTAAAGAATGTATGTAAAGAAAATATACTACTTAAAATCGGAATAGATTAATATATAAACTAAGATGAAAAATTAAAAGATTACATAGAGTATTATAAACTAGGAATGAGCGAGTTGGGACATTTAGTCTAATATGAAGAGTCACTGTTAGTTCTAAGATTGGTTACCCATGATACCCTGTATCCTAACAAGGTAGAGACAAAGAAGAAACACAGCCCACAACATCACAAACACTCCACCATACATAGCAGTGGGCATCAGGTTATTTCAGTGTTGCTATCCTTCTTCTTACACCAAACCCACTTTGAGTGTTTGTTGCCAAAAAGATACATTTTCATCTGACCACAGAACACAGTTCAAGCCAAAGTCCCAGTAGCATTTAGCAAACTCCAGGTGGTTACGTTTATGGTCAGATAACAGGAAATACTTTTTCCTGGTAAGCCTTCCAAATACTCTGTTGGCATGAAGATGGCATCTGATGCAAGTTTTGGAGACTTGGTATATCTAAGATCCAGCTTTTTTCTTCAACTCTCCAACAGTGATCCTTGGGCTTTTTTGAATCTCTTATAATCCTCCCCAATGTGTATGGGGACATAAACTTGGGTCTTTGTCCAGGCAAGTTTGTCACAGCTCCAGTTGGTTGGAACTTTTAAAATTATTTCAAGATATGAGAATTTGTTTGCTCTTAATGGAGCGTCTTGCCTTTTGCAGAATGATTAAGATCATTTGAACTCTGTCTCATCTCATATACACTCACAGACAAAAAAGGCGTACAGTGCCTGTTTGGTATCCTGCAGCACATTTGTCCACAGATGTTGCACCTGGGCCTGTAGACCCTGCAAACTCATAGGTTGCTGAAGCTTTAGTCCCAGCTGGTCCCATAAATGTTTGATTGGCGATAAATATGGAAGTGCTGCAATCTGGTGGAGACATTTCCGGGAAACCCTTGCTGTGGGCACGCATTATCCTCCTGACAATACCAGTTGGAAGCCCTGCCATGAGAGCCAACATGTGGCCGCAGGATGTGCTGCACATTTTGCTGAGTTAGTGTCCCTTGTATTGCTACTAGGAGTGACCGACTGTCCACAGATCATCACAATAAAAACCAGATCATCGGATCCTAAACAGAACCTGGATTCGTCACTAAAGACGATATGGTTCCAGTCTGTAGCAGTCCGGGTTTCTTGTTCACGACACCACTGCAACGAAGGCAACGCGGGCTGGCTGTCAATGGCAGGACACGTAATGGGTGCTGTGACAACAGATTTCCTTCTGCTACATTTCAGTTGTGTTTTGAGTGCTACTTAGTCACTTAACTGGTCTCTCTCTCTCTCTCTCTCTCTCTCTCTCTCTTTACTGTGGATGCAGCCACATCAGCATGGAAGCTCTTCAGTGTGCTGTTTGCAATACATTTATCAGACGCCCTTATCCAGAGCGACTTACAATTGGTACAGTCTTACTGTATCCAAGCAATTGTGGGATAAGGGTCTCGCTCAAGGACCCAACAGTGGCAGCTTGGCAGAGGTGGGATTTGAACCCTGGACCTTCTGGTCCATAGTCCAGTACCTTACCCACTAGGCTACCACAGTCCCTATTAATAGCACCTTTAGCAACTATTGTAATGCTCTCACCTCCACCCTGCTCTAAAGGTGCTCTTTGTTCATACCAAAGTTTATGTAGTCTGTCATGGAGTCTGTGAGATTAGCTGCTTTCACATCAAACAGTTCTAGGGACCAACTAGGGAGGAACTCACCCTCATGGAGCTCCCCTACATTTGTTCCAGGTCTTTTTTGTTTGCATTCATACTGCCAGTAGGAACACCATGTGATGCTGAAGTGATGTAAGCCACACGAAGTTCCCTTAGACGACTGAAAATCATGGTGTAACACCTGCGTCACTAAAGCCTGAACTTTTCTGTTGGTCCATTTGTCCGTCTGTCTGAAAAGTCCCCATCTTGAAATTGGAGCTTTGAAAAGGTACCCTATTTCTTTCATAACAAGGATATACCAAAGGGTTCACAAACTTTCTTGCAGATGCATCTCTGAATTGTTTTATTTTGGGCCTACTTAAATGTGACTCCACATTTAAAACATTCCAAGCTAACACAACTATCTTAAGTGTACAATTATTCCTGCTTATCTTGGTCAAGGTTTAGTGGAAGTCCAGAGGCCACATGCACCGGCATGAGCAAGCATGAGCACTCCCTCAGAAGTGGTCAGTCTTTCCTGTGTAATGCCAACCCTGCCTGAGGCACCGTGGAGGTGGGCCAGCGGATAGTAGAACGGACACAGCTCCAGTCTCCAACCTGCTGTCCCGTGGGAAAGCGTCTGGCTCCACTGGGCCGGGTGACATCATTAATGGTGGTCAGGCTGGGGGAGAACTCCTGAATAATTTAGGAGCCGTGTGTGCTGCAGTCTGTGACCTGGGCAGCTGTTCATGCAGGGACCCTAGTGCATTAGGACAAGGGTGTAGGAAACTGACAAATCAATACATGCTGTGTGTGTGTGTGTTCACAGGGCTTTGGCAAAATGGGGCCTTGTGGGAAATGAAGTTGGGCAGATGTATCTGAATTCAATTTGTAGTCATCACCAGATCTAGTTCCGTCTCCTATTTGACCTCATCTGGGCACAAAAACTGCTGGGTTCATATGCTGGGGTACAAAGCAAATTTAGCCAAAAAATATATTGTTTATAAACATTTAGGTGACATGACCAGTTACCTCAATTCATTTTGTACTGTAAATATTGTATTATATGTTGAAATGAGGTTTTCTTGATTGCAAACATGGCATGCAAGTTCTCAAACACAAGACACAATATGCAGCTGCACAAGTATACAACTTATTTTATGCTCAACACAGATGCACGGTGTAATTTGAGCCCTGAATTGAACAGCGCTCTTCTCAGATTACAGCTGGGATGGTTAAGTGACACTGAGGTAATTTATTGGGTCTACTCACAACCACACATACACATCTCTTAGGATTTACAACAAGTGACATGTGAACCACATTTGTGGAAATCAAAGAAATACAAATTTCCAACAGAAATCATGGCTGCTTTCTCTTAATCATGGCTGTTGATCTCTGTTGGTGATTTGTAAGTCAGTCCTTATACAATATAAGCAGAAAAAGAAGCTATACACTCACTGACCACTTTATTAGGTACACCTCTTCAATTACTCCTTACACACTTATTACACAAATATCTAATCAGCCAATCACATTTAGGTATATAGACATGGCAATGACAACATGCTAATCAAGCAAAAGTATTTAGTCAGCCACTGATTGTGCAAGTTCTCCGACTTAGAAAGAGGAGAGAGGTCTGTAATTTTCATCATAGGTACACTTCATCTATGAGAGACAAAATGAGAAAAAAACATCCAGGAAATCACACTGTAGGATTTTTAAAGAATTTAATTGTAAATCATAGTGGAAAATAAGTATTTGGTCAGCCACAAACAAGCAAGATTTCTGGCTCTCACAGACTCGCGTTACCTTATTAATGGCAACCTGCTTGAACCTCGTTATCTGTATAAAAGACACCTGTCCACAACCTCAAACAGTCAGATTCCAAACTTCAACCATGGCCAAGACCAAAGAGCTGTCGAAGGACACCAGGAAGAAAATTGTAGACCTGCACCAGGCGGGTAGAGTGAATCTACAATAGGCAAGCAGGTTGGTGTGAATAAATCAACTGTGGGAGCAATTGTAAGAAAATGAAAGACAATACAAGACCACTGATGATCTCCCTCGATCTGGGGCTCCATGCAAGATCTCATCCCATGGGGTTCAAAATGATCATGAGAAGAATGACCTGCAGAGAGCTGGGACCAAAAGTAACGAGGCTACCATCAGTAACACACTAACGCCGAGATGGACTCAGATCCTGCAGTGCCAGGCGTGTTCCCCCTGCTTAAGCCAGTACATGTTTCCAGGCCCATCTGAAGTTTGGCAGGAGAGCATATGGATGATCCAAAGAGGATTGGGAGAATATCATGTGGTCAGATGAAACCAAATAGAGCTTTTTGGTAAAAAAACTCAACTGGAGGAAGAAAAATGCTGAGTTTCCTCACCAAGAACCCCAAATACCTACTGTGAAGCACGGGGGTGAAAAAACATCATGCTTTGGGGCCTGTGTTTTTCTCTGCCAGAGGGGACAGGAACGACTGATCCGTGTTAAGGGAAGAATGAACGGGGCCATGTATTTTTAAGCCAAAACCTCCTTCCATCAGTGAGACCATTGAAGATGGAACGTGGCTGGGTCTTCCAGCATGACAATGATCCCAAACACACCGCTCGGGCAACGGAGTGGAGCTCCGTAAAAAGCATTTTTCAAGGTCCTGGAGTGGGCCTAGCCAGTCTCCAGACCCTCAACCCCATAGAAAATGTGTGGAGGGAGTTGAAAGTCCGTGTTGCCCCAAACATCACTGCTCTAGAGGAGATCTGCATGGAGGAATGGGCCAAAATACCAGCTACAGTATGTGAAAACCTGGTGAAAGAACATCACTGAACATGCAACACGTCAAACCTTGAAGGAGATGTGCTACAGCAGAAGATGAGTGCCACTCCTGTCAAGCTAAGACAGCTGCCAAGGGCTCACCAAAATTATACAATTAGAAGATTGGAAAGTCATTGGTTTGGTCTGATGAGTCTTGATTTTCTACTGCAACATTCGGATGTTTAGTGTCAGAATTTGGCCTTAACAACATGAAGCATAAATCCATCCTGCATTGTATCAACATTTCAGGCTGCTGATGGTGGTGGTGTAATGATGTAGGGGATATTTCTTTGAGACCCTTTGGACTACAAACTGTGCTTTGTTTTAAATGCCCACAGCCTACCTGAGTTTTGTTTGCTGACCATTGTCCATCCTTTAAGACCACCTTCCACCATCTTCTGATGGCTACTTCCAGGAGCATAACGCACCATGTCAGAAAGGTCAAATCATCTCAAACTGGTTTCTTGAACATGACGAGTTCACTGTACTCAAACGGCCTCCACAGTCACCAGATCTCAAACTAATTGAGGATCTTTGGGATGTGGTGGAACAGGAGATTTGCTCTGAATCCAAGCATACTCCGTGTCTTTAATGGGCATATAAATAAACAGAGCAGTACCTGGTCAGGTACATTTGGCATGGTTGTAATAATATAATATTTTGTAGTTCTAGGGATGTTTAAAGCACCCACTCAGAAAAAAAGGTATATTATAAACCTGGATAACTGGTTATCCTGAGACCACTAGTGAAAAGTCGATTGAATTTTTACAGACAAAACACCTCAAAGCTTCATAACAACCATTTGAAGACCAATGAAGATTAAGGAGGGCTGGCTGACTTTCCTCCAGTCACCTGACCTAAACCCCATCAAGCATTTATGGGGGCACATCATAATGCTCTGAGATATTGTGAAATCATGCTGGGATAACATGGTTTTTACAAAACCTTGTAGAGTTCATGCCAGCTCGAATGCACACGGTCATTACAGCAGGGAGGAACATACCAAATACATTGTCATTTTATTTTATTTCCAAAATTTTATTTCAAAGGATTAACCTTTTCACTCAAATTGCCATTGCATTTATCATTCATTCATTCATTCATTCATTCACGTTCTTATCCACTTGATCCTGGACAGGGTCACGGAAGAGCCGGTGCCACCTAAATAAAATGGGAATGGTTGGTGATATCAACTTCCTGTTTGTGACACATTAGTATATGGGAGGGGGGAAACTTTTCAAGATGGGTGTTGACTATGGCGGCCATTTTGAAGTTGGCCATTTTGGATCCAACTTTATTATTTCCAATGGGAAGAGGGTCATGTAACACATCAAACTTATTGAGAATGTCAAAAGAAAAACAATGGTGTGCTTGGTTTTAACGGGACTTTATTCTTCTTTCATGAGTTATTTACAAGTTTATGACCACTTATAAAATGTGTTCAAAAGTGCTGCCCATTGTGTTGGATTGTCAATGCAGCCCTCTTCTCCCACTCTTGACACACTGATAGCAACACTGCAGAAGAAATGCTAGCACAGGCTTCCAGTATCTGTTGTTTCAGATGCTGCACATCTCGTATCTTCACAGCATAGACAATTGCCTTCAGATGACCCCAAAGATAAAAGTCTAAGGGGGTCAGATCAGGAGAGCATTTCTTCTGCGGTGTTGCTATCAGTGTGTCAACACCCATCTTGAAAAGTTTCCCCCTCCCATATACTCATGTGCCACAAACAGGAAGTTGATATCACCAACCATTCCCATTTTATTTGGTTGTATCCATATAAATGGCCCACCCAGTATAAACAAATAGATGGAGGCAATCCCGAACTTTCTTTCCCAAAAGATTCTTTCAAGAAAAACAAACAGAAGTTAGGTTAGGTTTTGTTTCTAGACGTCATGTTAAAAAGTGAGTGCTGTCCTGGTGATAAGTGACTGCATCTCTGCCATGGTTAAAAATGGAGGAAGAGGTCTCATGGTGTCGGGAGCTTTTTCAGCTGCTAGCACTGGTAAGCTGCTTCACTGTGAAAAATCTATTAATGCTTACGAGTACAGGAGAACACTGCAGAAAGAGCTGCTTCCCACAGCTGAAAAGTTTTCTAAAGAGGAATGGCTTAGTCTTATTTTCCAATATCTTTCCAGTTTTTTTTTAAACTATAATTTGGTCAATTTTTGACCTACAAACACAAATTTGGCATCCTTGGTCCTGGGTACACCGAGACTCAGACCCCAATGGACATGAGACTCCCTGGCAGAGTGCATGCGTCCCTGGCTGCATTGAATATAATTTAGTCTGTTTTCAACCTACAGCCTTGAAATCGATCAAGCTTGATCCCAGCCACACCAAGACCCATGATCCAATGCCACTTGGCCCCTTAAGGGACCCTGCATTCCCTGGCAGGGCACAGAGACCCCTGGCAGGCCATTGACTATAATTCAGTCAGTTTTCAACCAACATCCACAAAATTTGGCAGGCTTGGTTCTCGATACCTCCTGAGGTAACATGCAATGCCCGTGGCCCCGCTGAGATCCGTAGCAGGGTACATAGGCCCTAGCAGGACATTCCATCAGTTTTTGACCTATAGCCACAAAATTGGCAAGCTTGGCCCCAGATACACCCTGAGGTGAAAAGCGATGCCATCGGGGCCCCTGAGAGCAGGCACAGACGCACCTGGTGGGACATCAACTATAATTCAGTCAGTTTCCGACTCACAACCATGAAAATTGGCACACTCAGTCCCTCATTCACTGCTGCAACACACTCACAGTTTCTGCAGGAACTACACTCTAGTTAAATTTGCTCGTTCTGTGCCAGCTATGAATTATGGGACATAGTCATAAAACAATATGATAAGACAAACTGTAATAATTAGTTATATTTGACTTCATTAACCCAAAAACCACATCCAATGTAAAAGCACCTACGTTTTTATTTTTTCCAGGCCTGCACTATTCAACCACAACAGAACTATTCAGGTTAGATTAATCAGACTGCACCAACAGCCTTGTTCACACCTGGTACAAATTGAATACCATGGTTGGGGCACAATAGAGGCCTTTCTTTCCTTCATGTGCCATGGAGCTGCAGTAGTCTGTAGAAGTTCCATAAGCACATTGGGCTTTTATTAGAAAATCTATAAATCCTGAAAATGAATGCCTCTGTGTTTATTTATGCACACGCTCCAGGCACTGAATACCTTTGGTCCGGCTGCCAGCTACTCTCCTTAGTGCCATAAAGATGCTTAGTATAAGCTTTTTGCACTAAGAACAGAACTGGGGCACACAGGAGAAATTCTAGATGTAGTGCCGAGTTGTTGATCTCTCGGGCTTAGAAAGGCACAATGTACATCTTGCTTCACATAGAGTCTAGCGTATAGCAAAGCTTAAATGGATTTGATAGAGTAGAATGTGATGTCACTACTGAACACATGCACAGGTTTGATGAAGTGTCCTGGCAACATTCTGCACTGCTGTGCTGGTAATGCACTTAAGAACCACTGGCTAAATTAAGTTCAATTATTTTAATTAATGGTATATATTTTCAAAATCAAATTCTGGCACAAAGTCTAAAAATACTAATGAGTCTACAGTTAAATGGGGTGCTTACAGACCATCACAAGCTGTTGGACTTGGCTAACTGAAAGACAACGTGGCACCAACAATGAAAAAGGAAATCCAACTTGGTGTGGCAAAAAATGTCGATTGTTTCCAGTTAGTAGTCTAAAATGTGGTGCAAGTATAAACAAACAAAAGTGGAATAGTTTAAAAGGACATGGGTAGAACAATGAATACATCAATGTGCCAGAATAGAAACCTCAAAGCAATATAGCTTGAAAATACAAAATGTACAAACCAAACAAATGACAAAAGGCAGAAACACAAGTCAATGTTTGTGGCAGAACTGCAATGAAATGGGCTGACTAAAATAGGATTCATTAATGGAAAAGCCATAAGGAAACCAGCACTAACACAGATACAGAACAAGGACGACAGAAAATTGTTAGTGAGGATGATTGGATGAAAATATTCAGCAATGGAGCTGCATTGGTGAAGTAGAAGTAGTTAGTCTGGTGCTGTTCTAAAGAAACAGATGACTGCCTGAAGAAAACCATCAAATTTCCCCACTCAACTGTGGCTGAATGTCAGTTAAAGGACCAGGGGAGACGACAACCACTAACAGGCAGTCACTGAAATTTTGGACACTTGTCTCAATCCATTGAGAAAATAAGTTTGGTGCGGTAAATCTTTTCTTCAGGAAAGGAACATCAGTTCAATGACAGTCTGGATCTCAATCCGGCTGAAAATTTATGGTGGAAATTAAAAAGAAAAAAAAAAAAACTGGTCCATGACAAGGCTCCATCGTGCAAAGCTGATCTAGCTGCTATTAGAGAGAGTTGGAAGCAGCTTGATATGGAATATTGTTTTCATTAGTGAAGTCCATGAAGTCCAATCCTCAAAGAATTCATAAAAGCACAAAGCAACAATTGTGATTTTTTATGCTGATTATATAATCTCGTCTTCTACTTTGATCTGGAAAAAATATGCCATTAATTAAAATAACTATTTGTTTGAGGCATGCCTCGAGAAACCAGAATGTTCAGCTATTAAACAATAACCGTGTCAAATCTGTGATTTGTTTCTTTGCTACACAGTCAAAAAAAGCTGGGTGCACATCCTCCAAATGTGGTGATTCCCTAATTTCTGCCAAGGGTTGTTGTCATGACTTGCAGCACAGGCAGTGGTTGTCCATAAAAAACATCTTCCTATTCTTGAAGGACTGGCACTGTAAGACGATCTCACCGGCTACTGGTGACCTCAGTTAGGAAGAATGATTTCTCAGCAGCCAGAGTCTTCCACAGCTATGTTATCACTGCTGTCAGGGGCGGGGTTGTATAGGAAAGACTAGCCCCTTTTACGCATTCATAAAATCAGCTGAGCGAGGCTACAATGCCATGTATAATCAGATGCATACTAGCGGTTTCTTGTTCTGGCTACTTGTTTTGTGAAACAGATCGTAAAGCTGCCACAACTGATCTTTTGCTTATTTAAACAAACCCTCAAACGTTGCAACATCGCTAGTATTGCATGTCCTCATTTACTGTGAAGACAACACCCATTATTTGACCTGTACTCATTGAAGTTTGAAATGGACTGACTTAAGGATTTTGCTGGCAGTTAGCCTGTACATTAATATTTCTAAGTGGCAACTCATTAGAGTTGTGAATAACTGACAAGTTTCCACTGTCAACACTGAAAGGCTGTCACTTGTAGCACTCCCTCAGCAATTTATACTACCGCACATTCAGGGTACACGTCAAAATGCGGACATTATGTTTTGTTAAACACGAGCATATGAAACGTTTCAGGTCCATATCTAGCCTACTGTCTAAAACGCTGCGACTGTGTTCTGGCACAATTCATGATACTGACAGTGAGTAGCATCAAGCCTGTCCTAGCTAATGGAGAAGTCAAAGGTCCATGTGTTTTCCTGAGTGGGACATCTACAGTGATCTCTGATTCAGAGTTAGGGTTAGGAAAGCCAGTCATACAGCACAAAGGTTAAACACAATGACTAAAATAGGACACTGCACAGCCAAAGTAACATGAAAAGATGAGCAGAGAAATTGGCTGAGAGATGTACAACTGAACAAAAATCCAATAGATCACGACCGACAACCCTTCTACGTAAAACAACAGAAAAACAACAGTTCTACAACAGTTTAAAAGGTTTAAAAACCGAGAACAAAGGTGAACTGAAGACGTACATGAGTTTAAAGAACGTAAACAACCAAAGCTAATGTGGTGAAAGTGTGCCCTCTGTTGGAAAATACGCTTGAATGAAACACAGAGCTTCGATTTCATTGCATCAGTGGTACATTTTACCCGCCGAAATGCTGTGTAACTTCGGAATATTTGCAAGAGGAAAGTGGAAGAAACCCGTAACTGCATCAAGCACAAGGGAAAGAACGTCAAATCCAGTGTGAGAGCATAAAGAAAGTACCTGACAACACCAACACTGTTTGGGAAAGTCAACAGCACAGTGCCTAAAATACTTTCAATACGGTACTGCAAAAGACCTGAGAAGGCCATTTGCCTTCAAGCTCTACTCACTGACAACATGTTGAGGAAGAGTAGCATTTAGTAAATGTCGTATGGCTAAATGTTTTAGGATTGAAGGTTCTCACCTATACGTGATAGCATGTGCTTAGTGAGCTAGGTTCATCCTGAGACAGGAACACATTAAAACTCATTTATCCCCTCTACAGATTTCATGTCAACAAACTATAGTTTTAAGTCAAGTCAAGTCGCTTTTTACAATGGAGCATTGTCTAAAAGCAACTTTACAAGTTTAGATTATCTCCTAATAACTACGTCCAATCCCAAATTGAGCATGCCTAGGGCGACAGTGGCAAGGAAAAACTCCCTGAGTGTTACCTGACAACACCAACACTGTTTGGGAAAGTCAACAGCCCAGTACCTAAAATACTTTCAATACGGTACTGCAAAAGACCTGAGAAGGCCATTTGCCTTCTTTGAAAACATACTTAATGCTTAAAGGATACCTCATATTAATCACAGAAACAGAATTCATCGTCTCGGGGACAAAGATAAACCTCTAGTGTCTGATTAATAATAAAGTGAAATGTATACAGTTATTTTGTGGAATATAGTGTATTATGCTGAACATGTTAGAAAGATTTTAGAAGTTTCATATTTTCAGTGTCGGCACACACGGCACGTGAACCTGTGCAAACGCTTTGGGCATACTTGACGCTTCCGGTTCCGTTTCAAATAAGTCTGAGTATCTCTGTAACATCTCATAGATGTATCATGTGTGAAAGGTGTACCTGCTCTCCAAAAGCTCTTTCAAATCGGTGAGTCGCGGCGCGCACAGTAAGAGCCTACAAACACTGAAGGAACCACCGGGCTCATGTCATTTTTGGCGCATGCACCTTGGCGATAGTTGTAATGCGTTAAGTATAAACAATTCCGATTGGGGCTTCATTATATGCCTAACAGTAATTGACTAAATAAAAGAAAAATAGATAAAACAGTTAAATAGATTCATAAAAGCTAAAGCAAAATGAAATTTTACTTTGAAATTTTTGAAAATGCAGTGAGTAAAAAGTACATTTTCCCCTTGAAATGTAGTGAGTAAAAAGTATTAAGAAATAATCAAGTGCAGATACCTGTACCTTCGTTACTGACTTTGTTTGGATTAACTGGAGATGTACATGTGACAGTATTTTAAGGCCTACTTGCCTCTATGCTTGACATCATGGGAAACCAAATAGAAGTCAAAGTGGACTTCCACAAGTCTGGTACATGATTGGGAGCAATGTCCAAATGCCTAAGGTACCTCGTTCATGTACTCAAACCCTAACATGCGAGTTTAACACCATGGGAGCCATCATACCGTTCAGGAAGGAAATGTTTGGGCTCCTAGGGATGTATGCACTGTAGTGCAAAAAAACAAATCAATCCAAGAACTGCGTATGAGCTTGTGAAGACGCTGAAGGAAACTGGTATAAAAAAAGTCTATATCGACACTAAAATGTCTTATTTTGCATTACCTGAAAGGCTCCCAAGCAAGGAAGATTCTACTGCTCAAACCACCATAAAACCCAGATTAGTTTGCAACTCTGATGAAACAAATGGAAACATTTGGCCATAACCATTATGTATGGAAGGAAAATGGATGTTTGCAAGCTAAAGAACCTCTCACACAGGAGTGGCATCATGTGGGGGTGTTTTGCAGGAGGGACTGGCACTTCACCAGTTGGATGGCATTGAATAAGGAAAACTGTGGAGATAAAGCAATGTCAATAATAATAAGTTGAACTTATATACAGGGCCTTTAACCAAGCTCAAGGACACTGTACAAATTATGGACAAACAAACAGTGAAGAAGGATTAGGCAGAAGTAGTGGAAGAAGATAAGACATCAGCTGGGAAGTTAAAGCTTGGGTATAAATGGGTCTTCCAAAGGGACAGTGATCCAGAGCTAAAGTGACCAGATTTTGGATGAGGAAACTGGTTGAAGGGAGCAGACAAGAGCAATGAGCCCAAACTTGTAAATGCCTGACAAAAGCTTTAAAACTAGTTAATCCATTGCCCATGCCATAGGCAGTCAGCACTGGTAGTGTTAGCAAGGTCAGAAAATGCAGAGATGGTACAACAAGTTTGCAATTTTTGTATTAGTGGTAGTCTGAGGCTTTGGTTTGATGGGTGGGACTTGGCCTCAAGTTGAGAACCAGTGGTCTCCATGGTTTGGCTACAAATAGTCACAAGTTTTTGACTTAAAAGATTTAATGGAAATTTAAAAACGGTACAAGATTGCACAGGTACTTTCACATTCAGCAAGACAAATGGCAGTGTCACATGGTACATTACTGGCTAAATGCAGAACATCAACTTACTAGCGAACATTTAAAAGTCATAAAAGCATGCAATTAAGTTAGTTTTTACAATCAGCACACAAGTGCTAGAGTCTCTTCAGAGCTCACTAGGAGACTTGCTTGGCAAGGTTCTTGATCATGGATGACTTGAGCTGAGAAGTGGAGGCAATCCTCATCTGCTTTTGACTGGAGTACTTGTTCTTAACCGCCTAGCAAAGACAACATTAGTCACTCTGCAGTTTTGATTACATCAAGTACAGCCTCCATAAAGCCCACTCACCAGGTGCTTTGACAGTCCCTCATTGACTCGGACTACATTCCTGGCAATATACTGCATTACCGGAAGCAGGCTGTCCTCGGTGTAGCCCATGTAGTACTGTAGTGTGGGGGTCTGCAGAACGCCAAGCAGAGATGAGCAGTTACATTTGGGGAGATCAGAGGTGGGGAGGGAAGGAAAACCCACTTACCCATTCACCACAGTTGAACACCTTCAGCATGAGGGCTAATGCTGCACTGGCAACCTGAGAGGGAGGGAAATGCACCATGTCGTAGTCCACCATGGTGAGTTCCACAAAGTACTTGGCCAAGGTGTGCTGCTCTGCCGTAACCTAAGATGTAATACAATTAAGACAAGTAGCACATCAGTCAAGCAGGAGCCCTACATCCAGCAGTGCTACTGACCTCATTACAGGCCATGTCTAAGGGATGGGAGGCTGCAATGGGAAATTGACAGCAACCCAACTGGCAAACAGGCTGATTAACCAAGCTAGTGCATTCCTCAATGTGGATTCACTCACCATATACCTACAGGTGAAAAGCCAGCACTCACAGGTCTACAACCACCCTTTAGAGAGCCATGTATGCAACAGGATATGGCAAGTTTGAGAAAAGTATACCTCCGCGATTTTTGATCCTCTGCGAAGGAACTGGAGGGGCAGTGGCCTGCCGAAGCCGAAATTCAGGACTCTCAGGATGTTCATCTCCATATCACGGATGTCAGCAGTGGTGTAAGCACGATCCGTGACAAAAGCAAAGTCTGCAATCTCTGGTGGATACATTTCCTCATATTTGGAGGCAATGAACATGGCAGTTACACCAACCAGCTGGAGCTGCTTTTTAGAAACTGGATTGTCCTGCAATGAGAACCATAATTCAGATTAATGACCTGATTCAGTCTGTCAATCATGACTGAATCATACCAATTAAAAATTTCTCAAGTGAAATGATTGTAGCAAATACCTGAAGGAAGCGGTCAATGACGGCAACTGTCATGTACATCGTTTCCTGCAGCAGACGAAACTTGATTTGGACCTGAACAAGCCAGTCAATGAGGATGGCACGCATGTTCCCAGTGATTTCCCTTCCTTCCAGATACCTTGGCCTGACAGCCTGATCAGCCTACATTGAGACCAGCATGAAATTAACATGGGCAAGCCATTTTAGAGGAGGAGAAGTTAACATTACGAACCTCAAGTTGCCGGAGGTACTTGTAGATGTCCTTTACATATTCACTGCAGAGCATGGGATTGTCATAATCGTCAGCATCCACATCTTTGATGTTTAGCAGCACGTCAGAGAATGCCTGGCACAGCTCATCTGGTGCACACCCAGAGGTCTCCATGGGTACAGGAGAGGGAGGCTCAGATAAAACCTGACAAACATGTCAGTGTTAATGGATCTCTAGCAAGTCCCATCTGGACAAGACATTGGTTTCAGGGGCAGTTTCTTTTGCAGGTGCTAGTCTGATGAGACTGGCCATGTTGGCATTTCTCCCTCTGATCAAAATTTACATGCAGGATTATCTACTGGTCTCTACCCAAGTTGAGCTCTGGAAGCCAGTTTCCCCATCAGGATACACATCTGTAGAATTTGTGACTACATGTCTGGATGCGTTGCTAGAATGCTTGGCCAGTTCTAGATCAATTCCAGCTTGTATTAGTTTAGGGGAGGTCAGAGAACTCATTGGCAACTGGAGGGAGTCTTGGCTAGGACTTTGATACACAACAAGCAGTTGTGGGTTAGAGACTCAACAGCCTTGCTCAAAGAGCCAACAATGGCAGCTTGTCAGAGGTGGGATTTGAACCCTGGACCTACTGGTCCACAGTCCAGTACCTTAACCGCTAACCACAAATCTCATTGCTACCCATTATCTCACTCTACATTTGTCATTTAGCAGACGCCCTTATCCAGAGCAACTTAACTGATACAATCTTACAATCCAAGCAATTGTGTGTTAAGGGTCTCTCAAGGACCCAACAGTGACAGCTTGGCAGAGGTGGGATTTAAACCCTGGACCAGTACCTTAACCACTAGGTACCACAGTACAAGATATGGTGCATTATCCAAGTTATCTTAAGGGGAAGCTGGCAAAATAGCCTCCATTATTTGAAAAGTTAGTCAAAGTTGTGTGTTTAAATTACAAGTAGCTTGCGGAAAAGCACCAGTCGAAATGACTAAAAGGCTCAGGGTTGCCAGGAAGTCCCAGCAGCGCCAAACTGCCACTGTTAGATAAGGCCTTTAACACAGTGGCATGGTTTTAACATTGCAAGACAAGCTCGATAAGAGCATGCGTTACACGCAGCAAGAGTTTCAATTAAAAAGACAAATTGGCAAAACAGCTAAGCAATATAAATCCGTGGGAAAGGGAATAAGTGGATAAATAATTAAAGTCTCACCGGGACGTCATTTCGCACTTTGGGCAGCTCCTGCTTTGGCTGCTGAACTGGCTCAGGAACCTTCTCCACCACGGGTGCAGCCTTCACATCCTCCTTCAAAACGCAGTTAAAGCCAAGGCTTAGTTTCGCATACAGAAAGCATAGAACATAAGTTAAAAACCTAGTTACCTTTTTCCTAAGCGGTTGCCGTGGCAAGGCTGCATTCCCAATTTCACCCAGTGCGGCTCTGGGCCTCAGTACTGGCTTGTTTACTTTAACAGCTTTACCAGCAACTGCATTTTGATTCTCACTGCTGGGCAGGCGAGTACTCTGAACACAAGCGTACATAAGAACATAAAATTAACAAACAATTGAACGCGCCTCGCTTACCAACGTGAGAGCAAAACTAGTCAAACAAGACAGATTAGACAATTAATCGAATTTGAATTTCAGAAGCAAGTTTAAAGACTAAACAAACTCACCCTAGTAATGCGAAGAGCCATTTCCAAACTCGCGTTGTTCTGAATTCCGAAGCACAAACTGGTTTACGCTGAACAACTTCGATATACCGCAGAGCTTCCCTTCTGGTTTAAATTGTCGCTCTTTCGAATGTGATTGGCCGAGTCCGAACACCCTCGACGCCTGATTGGCTGAGCGCACCTGATTACAATGCGTTCCCCAGGCGAATAATTTTCACGTGACACAGATTAGGCGGAGTCGCTGGTTGAATCTTTTCTTCGGGTTATTTATCAGCAGAATGCCCGCTTGTACTGCCGACTATAGCAGCGGCGTGTAGCAGCTTCCATGCGGCCCAAGATTGTAAATACGATTTATAAACTATATGGTCAAAAGTTTGTGGATACCACTTCTAATTAGTGCTCTTCATCATTTCAGACACACTCCCTGCTAACAGGTTCATAATATGAAAGCGTATTAGCATAGAATTTCCATGGAAAACAGTGGTAACCAGAATGGCAACCTCGGTGTCTATCAGTATGGTATCTTAATAGGTTTCCACCTCCTAAAACAAAGTCCATAAAGGCATGGTTTTTGCCCACTTTGATGGAGACCTTGGCAGACTTGCAGTGAGCCTTGAGTTTAACTCCATAACTGGAAGGCCAATTGCGAGTCAGGGCTTATTGTCCAACATCAGTGTCTGAACTCATAACGATGTTCCACGTTCTCTGGAAAACCGTTATCAGAAGAGTGAAAGCGTTTGTAGCACTGAAGGGGAGATAAACTCAGCCCGAATACCCAGTTTTTGGGATGTAGTTGGGTGTGTATGCTTTATCTACTTTCACTGGCAACTTTATTAGGTATGCCTCCTTGTTTCTAAACTCATTGTCCATTTTATCAGTTCCTCTTACCATATAGAAGGACTTTGTAGTTCTACAGTTACAGACTGTAGTCCATCTGTTTCTGTACATGCTTTGTTAGTCCTCTTTACTCTGTTCTCTAATGGTCACGACCCCTACAGATCAGGTACTATTTGGGTGGTGGATCATTCTCAGATCTGCAGTGACATTGGTGTTTTGCCGGTACCATTGAATCAGACACAGCAGTACTGCCAGAGAGCATAAACACTGTGTTCACTCACTGTTCACTCTATTAGACACATCTACCATATTGCTCCAGCTTGTAGATGTAGAATCAGAGACAGCAGCTTATCTGTTGCTTCACAGTTTGTGTTAGTTATCCTCTTATTTGTAAATATATAGGATGGTAGTGGCTGGATATTTTTGGTTGGTGGACTATTTTCCAAAAATATAAATGTATCTTATTTAGAGTCACTGGGGTATCAATACGACCCATTCTACTAGCTCTGTTTGTCTATTGAGTATCCAGAAATGTATGCTTTATATTATGAATGTGTATTATGGGAGTGCTGCTGAAATAGCAGAGCTCAGTATTTAGAAGGGGTGTCCACAAACTTTTGTCTATATAACGTACGCACACAAAGTATATTAATAATAATTATAAAGGGGGCCTTTCCTCTTAGTCCCATAACGTGATGATAGAACGTACAAATGTGCTTCCAATGTGTGTGATGTTATCCTTATGTTCATACCTGGTCACACATCAATCAGCTATTAAAACACATACAGGTGAAATGAATAACTTGGGAGTAACTTTGACAGTGTGACGCTCTGTACTTTGACACATACCACCTACATAACAGACCCTGGCAAAAACTATCACAACACCTTTAGGATGTCCATTTTGCATTTTTACTTCACAGCCAATAAACCATTCACAGATAGGACACCAAGCATTTTTAATAATTTTGTGAAATGTACCTCAAACTAATTATTATAATTTTTTTTTAATTAATGGTATATTCTTTTCCAGATCAAGTATAGGAATACGTTATGGAATCTATCATTACTACAAAAGGTAGTGCACCCCTTCATGGCAGCGGCCTCTTTCATCAGAATCATGCAAAAATGCTAAAGAACAGTTTGAGGAACATGATTCAAGGTGTTGAGATCGTCTCCAAATTCCCCAGATCTCAATCTAATTGTGTGGGTATCCATCCGTAGGATGTGCTGAACAAACATTTCTGATCCATGGGTGCCCCAACTTGCAATTTACAGGACATAACTGGTCTGCTGGTAATGTCTTGGAGCCAGAGACCATTAAACACCTTCAGAGGTCTTGTGGAGTCCTCGCCTTGACACGACTGAGCTTTAGCAACACGAGGGGGACCTACACAATATTAGGCAGATGGTCTTAATGTTCTAGCGGACAGGTGTAACTACTCAATGTGCTTTGTACAGAAAAAGATGAAACCATGTGAAAATACTTACAGTAACCACATGAGTGTCCTTCATGCATCACCTTAACGTTATAGCAGAAAGTCTATAAAGTGTAGAACACCTAGCTGCTTGTTCTGGGGTGTCTCTTCAGCAAGAAAAGTGTATAGTGTCCCTATAAGACTCCACAGACCTGAAATATTTAAATATTGCTTATAACACTGGGACACTTCAGTAGTTTTTGTATCGTTTCACTTCAGTTCACGATTCGATTTTCTCAAGATTATCGATTTTACATTTGACGAAAGATATTCCTTTTTTTATTTCTGTAGTCTAAACAATGCACATTTTATTGTATAAGTTTTTTAACAATAAAACTAATTACTAGAAACATTAGGATTAAAATTGTAAACAAAATGCCCTATTCTATCAGTGCAAAACCTCTGCACAATATTTATTTGTATTCTATCAGTGCAAAACTAGTCTTTACGTGCAGAGTCTTTGTGCGATTGACTGACAATCTGTCTGTGTGACTGTCTTATTCTGTTTTTGTGTAGATTTGCACTGCTCTGGAGCAGCAATTCTAATGTCATTGTATAATTGTACCATAACAGTAAAGGCATGATCTTAATTTATCTTAGTGTAGCTTTGCCATATACTGTATTAAACAACTGGGAAAACCTTTCTTTTAATTTCTGAAGTATAACGATTCAAAATGTTTGCCTGTATAAAAAAAAGAAAAAGAAACCCTGCAATTTAAAAAAATTAAAGACGTTACCAGCTGTTAAGTTGCGTGAGGTGCTCAATTGCTTGATGTTTATTCTCTGAAATAAGTCACACTAACTACAACTAAAAACATTTTATTTAAATTCAACCCACTTCCGTTCGTACATCTGTTTACATGATACATGTGCCATCTTTGTAATATTTCATACACTCCATCTGTTGCGTCATTGCCAGAACTTCATGGAATCCTGTGCTGAGGCCAGACATGTGCTGGAAATAAGCCTCCTTCTCCACCTGCACCGTCAGGTTATTCACACCGGCATCTTTCAGCACTGCAGTCACCTGATAACAATCCACACATGGAATTCTGTTAGCCTGGTATAAAGTAAATGACACATACAGACACATGCATGGACTCACACATACATATAATGTATATACAGGAATGCTTTACTTAATGTCCACAAAATGTTCTGTGAAACTTTGGCTGAACACCATAGTATATACACCGTACATACTGATGGTATATGGCATACAGTGTACCAGAATTAATTATACCACACACCGATTTATTTAATATCACCACACATTTGATCTAACCCCCGAGAAGATCGTACAGGAAGCCCCTGTACTGTTTCTCATGAAACCAACTCGACAATGTTAACACCTGAGAGAAAGAGGAGAGTCCATAAGTGCACATTTCTCATTTAATGCCAAGGAAAACAAGACTCTTTGTAAACCTGTGTGGGGCGACCATCTCCGGTAAAATACGACAAACCTGAAACGACATCTGCAGGCATGTCGTCCTGGAACTGCGGTCAAGCTATCCGCAAATCAAATTAGACTGAAATTACATGACATATATCAAAAGTTTGGGCACTCCTTATCAAACGTTTGCTGATTTTCTAAGCTAAATAAGCTAGCCTAACTTGTACATGAAACAACAGTATGTCATACTTCCACAAATGTTTAATTGAACATGTTGGAAGAACATAATATAAAATGTGACTTGGACAGATCAGGACACCCTGTCAGTCAGTACTTGGCAAGTCCTTGACATAAGCTACAGGGAATCAATAGGTGCCCAAATCTTTGCACTTGCAGCATTTTATGTTATTTTCTCCCCAGTATGTTAAATTCAGCAAATCAATGATGGTATTACATTAACATTTAGACCTGTTTTCTTTTGAATTTAGAACTATGTTCCCAGCTGTCAGGCCTAGTGTGTGAACATGTGATTTGATGTAAAGATGTCTGCAATAACTCTGCATTCTCAGTAGATATAATGTATTTGAGATAATGTATAGCTCTGTCCATTTCTGGAAGCTGTGCAGAGAACTGGCTGGCCATCATGGTATGGTCCTTCTTTTGAAATAATTTCCCAGTTTACTTTTAATATTATAAAACTGTCTTCCAGTCTGTTCTGTGCCCATAGCTTCTGCCATTTATCCTTCATTTTAGCTCTAATAATGCATTTAGTATCTTCTACTGCATTTTATCTATATATTATTCCTTCTTGCCGATTTCCTATAGCGACATCTTGCAATCGATAGTTTCAGAAAGGATCTACCAAGCCTTGACCTCTGATGTATTTCCGGTTTTTATCTACGAAACGCACACAGAACTGAAACACGCTGCCAGGTTATAAGCGCACAGGTCTTGTTTTTGCTCGATTTAAAGTGATTTTGCGCTTTCGTTTTTTGATTTTGCGCTCTCGTATTAAAGATAGTGATCTCACTCCATACACGAGCTCCTATATTAGCGGCATTACGGTAGGACGTTGCAAACGTAAAACAGAAACTCATTATGTTCAAGCCAGTATTTCAGCGATTAAAGTAGGAATTAAAATATGTTTCCACTTCGCGACGTGGATATATTTTGCTTTGTCTAAAAAGTGTTCATACTGTCTTTAAAGAGTATTCGGATAACATAACTCTGTTTTATACTGTAATTATGAATGCTTGCATTTAGAGCATGCACATACACCTGATGCTTAATAAAGCCTTGACTCTATTCTACAATTTCTCCTGAGTGTCCACACCCAGTCTGAAGCAGACCTTTGTCGGAAATTCTGAGTTATAACAACTTTAATGTGTAATGTTATTTACGTATTGCAACCTTAACGTTTCATATTTTGGTCAACTGAAGCAACTGTCGATTTAGTCGACTATTATCTTATTATAATTAGTCGACTAAAACTAGACTAAGACTAAAAACAATTCAGATGACAAAATTATGACTAAAATCAAATTACATTTTAGTCAAAAGACTATCCCAGGAAAAAATGTACTGTGAAATTTGGCCAAATTACCATCAAAACTTCTTAGTAGAACTGTGAACTTCATGTTCAAACTGAAAATTCACATTAAAACTGTCAAGCAATTCACAGTTTTACTATGGAAATTCACAGTACATTATTTCCTGGGATGACTAAAACTAAATCACAATTTGCTGTCAATAACACTGGTGCTGGAGGAGCCTTTTTCAAACCTGTTGAATAATTCTCTGTTCCACGACATCAGACATGATCTGAAGATGAATGGTTCCAGCAAGGACACTGGCCGAATGTCTCCAGAAATGTGGGTCCCGGTAAGACAAGACGCCTTCTATTTTTTGAATCTGAGAAAAAACAAAACAAAACAAAAGATGCATAGTTTTATTTTCTGTCATAAAAACACTTGGGCAAAATGTCAGGAAAAAACTTAAACATTAAACATTATATTAACATTAAAAACTTAAACATTATCACTACCAAACACACTGGGTACAGTTTGTCATGTTTTAACACTGCTTTTCTTGGTCAGGGTCAAGGGGGTTCCAGTGCTTATCTCTGGAGAACACACTATGTGTTGGGACATCAGTCCATCACAGGGGTCACTGTTGCAGACACCAATACAGTATGCCAATCACCATGAAACCCAACAGAAGAAGAAGAACTAGAGCGCGATCATATGCATAGTATGTATGTATATATGACATGATATATAATATACGATATTATATATCAGTCTGTGAATAATTAATTATTTAATTTATTTCATGTATGTATTGATTATTATTGCATTACATTGCTTTATTTATGCTTTTATGAAATACATACGAATATAGGTGTAAAAAAACAAACATTTTGGGAGTCAGGAACGGATTAAACCCATTTACTTCTTATGGGGAAATTTGATTACGACTTCGAACAAATCAGAGTTCAAACAACTTTCTAGAACCAATTAAGGTTCCACTAAATTCAGTATGAAGTTCAGGGCTTAGAGCACTCGAAATTGTGTGTTATCGCAAATAACATCATGGCTTTGATTATCAAAGGCAGTGATTCCAAACATGTTTGAGAAACAGCACACATTTCACATTAGGAAAATCATAAGGTACACCACCAAAGAAAAATGTCACAAAAAGTATATTTATTGAAATATGCTGAAAATCTAGTTTCAATTTACTCATCTTGGTGTGAAACTTGGGTCTGTTTAGTTAAACACAAAGCAGATATCTTACCCTCTAGAGGAAGAGAATGTAATTGTTCTACCTGTACCCACAAGCCATTTGCTTAGAGTACCAATCAGGTGAATTTGGATAATCTTCATGGCCCACTCATGTGCCACGTCACAGTGGTTGGGAAACACTGATCTATGGCACTCACCTTCAGCTTGTGCCTGCGACCATATCACAGCTGAGATGTTATTTTGCGATAACACACTCCCTTTGACCCAATTCTATAAATTGTCCCATACACTAACATCTCTGAAATATTTTCTTCAGCTGGATCAAAACAATCATCATCATCAGTCAAAACATATGTACCTTTTCAAGTGCAAAGTTGAGGTCCTTCTCATTCTCAGGTGGAATTCTCAGAAGGAGGACTTCACAAGCATCCTTAATCAGGGGAATGACACTGAGAAAGATGAGTGTGGCAATGAACAGAGAGCATATGGGGTCTGCTATCAGCCAGCCAAACTGACTGATGAGAACAGTGGATATGATGACGCCAACACTGCCCAAGGTATCAGCCAGCACATGCAAAAAGACTCCTGAAACCATGAAAAATCAGTGCTCAGGGTTTACTAACACAGAGAACAATTACTAAATACAGTTAAAAATAAAAAAATGCAATTACCTCTCATATTAGCATTCATGCCTCTTCCACTGGAGCTGTGCGAGTGCCCATGGCTGTGAGAGTGACCGTGGCCCCCATGACTGTGCCCGTGGCCTCCGTGCCCATGTTCTCCATGCCCATGGCCGTGGTGCGAATGGCCGTGCTCATGGCCTGAGCAAGAGCCCTTAGAGGCCCCATGGGAGTGGGCATGGCTGAAGGCACATATGCCCAACAGGTTCACAATCAGGCCGCCCACAGACACTGGCTGTTTGAAGTCAGAATAACATAAGAATAATCAGGGAGGCCATTCTATTAAGTATTAAAAAATCCAATGCTTGAACCCTATGAGAGAGAAAGACAAAGATAAAAATACTTGCCGCTAGCATGACTGTATTGATGTTGGGAGGATCAATAAGTCTTGAGATTGACTCCACAAACACAAAGAAGGCTATAACCATTAGGAACAAGCCATTAATAAAGCCAGAGAGGATCTCAACACGGCCATACCTGAAAAGAAAAATATTATAGGAGTTATGTAATAAATGTTTCATTTCATTTTTTAAGTGTTCAAATATGCCTTTCTTGGTGGACACTAAGGCTATGTTCACCACAGCAGATCGAACTGGGCCACTTTCATATGTGGGATTGAAATCCGACATACATGGCCATGTGACTCTGAAACAGCCAGATCGGAAGTCAAGCGACCTGCGACTTTTACGTCATTCCAATTTGACACTCCACATAACACGAGCTGAAGAAGAGAAATTGGATGGAGCAGCATTAACAAAGGTTTTCAGTGGCGGGATATTGAAGTAACAGACCTCATAAATTATTTGGGGTGATGTCTCTCTGCAAACAAAAGTTAGACGGGCACATACAGCATCCCACTACGTGCTTGAAACAGAGCATCATTGGGATGTGGTGGAACTGGAGATTCACATTATGGACAACTCAGTGCAATGCTATCATGTCAGTATGGATCAAAATCTCTGAAGAAGGTTTTCAGCACCTTGTTGAATCTACAGTACAGTGGTGCTTGAAACGTTTGTGAAACCCTTTACAATTTTCTGTATTTCTGCATAAATATGACCCTAAAAACATCATCAGATTTTCACACAAGTCCTAAAAAAGAGATGAAGAGACGAACCCAGTTACAACAAAATGAGACAAAAATATTATACTTGGTCATTTATTTTATTGAGGAAAATGATCCAATATCACATATTAATGGAGTGGCAAAAGTATGTGAACCTCTAGGATTAGCAGTTCATTTGAAGGTGAAATTAGAGTCAGGTGTTTTCAAATCAATGGGATGCCAATCAGGTGTGAGTGGGCACCCCTATGTTATTTATAAGAAAGTCTGCTCTTCACAACCACGTTTGTGGAAGTGTATCATGGCACGAACAAAGGAGATTTCTGAGGACCTCAGAAAAAGAGTTGTTGATGCTCACCAGGATGGGAAAAGGTTACAAAACCATCTCTAAAGAGTTTGGACTTCACCAATCCCACAGTCAGACAGATTGTGTACAAATGGAGGAAATTCAAGACCATTGTTTACCCTCCCCAGGAGTGGTCCGACCAACAAAGATCACTCCAAGAGCAAGGCTATGGAGTATCACACACCAGATACTGAAAAAGTTCACATACTTTTGCCACTCACTAATATGTAATATTGGATCATTGTCCTCAATAAATAAATGACCAAGTATAATGTCTTTGTCTCATTTGTTGTAACTGGGTTCTCTTTATCTACTTTTAAGACTTGTGTGAAAATCTGATGATGTTTAGGTCATATTTATGCAGAAATATAGAAAATTCTAAAGGGGTCACAAACTTTCAAGCACCACTGTATGCCAAAAAGAATTAAGGCAGTTTGAGACGCAAAAAGTGTGATCCAACCTGATAACCAGCAAGATATACCCAAAAAGTGTGGCGAGTGACTTGTATAGTTTTCAAGTTCAATTTTTGGAAATGTGATTCAGAGGCCCTTTCTAGTAGCCATTTTGAAATTCATTAGAACATTCCAAACTAGTTAATACAATTACTACTAAAAAAAAAAAATATTGTTCCAAAAATGGTATTACATTTTGATATACAAGGTCCTTCTAAAAAAATTAGTATATTGTGATAAAGTTAATTCTTTTCCATAATGTAATGATAAAATTTAACTTTCATATATTTTAGATTCATTGCACACCAACTGAAATATTTCAAAGTCTTTTATTGTTTTAATACTGATGATTTTGGCATACAGCTCATGAAAAAACCATCTCACAAAATTAGCATATCATGAAAAGGTTTCTCTAAAAACGAGCTATTAACCTAATTCATCTGAATCAACGAATTAACTCTAAACACCTGCAAAAGATTCCTGAGGCTTTTGAAAACTCCCAGCCTGGTTCATTACTCAAAACCGCAATCATGGGTAAGACTGCCGACCTGACTGCTGTCCAGAAGGCCATCATTGACACCCTCAAGCAAGAGGGTAAGACACAGAGAAGACATTTCTGAACGAATAGGCTGTTCCCAGAGTGCTGTATCAAGGCCACCTCAGTGGGAACGGGTCTGTGGGAAGGAAAAAGTGTGGGCAGAAAAAACGCTGCACAACGAGAAGAGGAGGTGACCGGACCCTCGAGGAGGATTGTGGAGAATGGGGGCCGATTCCAGAGCCACCGTGCACAGGCGTGTGCAGGAAATGGGCTACAGGTGCCGCATTCCCCAGGTCAGCCACTTTTGAACCAGAAAACGGACGCGGCAGAAGCGCCTGACCTGGGCTACAGAGAAGCAGCACTGGACTGTTGCTCAGTGGTCCAAAGTACTGTTTTCGGATGAAAGCAAATTTTGCATGTTCATTCGGAAATCAAGGTGTGCCAGAGTCTGGAGGAAGACTGGGGAGAAGGAAATGCCAAAATGTCTGAAGTCCAGTGTCAAGTACCCACAGTCAGTGATGGTATGGGGGTTGCATGTCAGCTGCTGGTGTTGGTCCACTGTGTTTTAATCAAGGGGGCAGGGTCAATGCATCTAGCTATCAGGAGATTTTGGAGCACTTCATGCTTCCATCTGCTGAGAGAGCTTTATGGAGATGAAGAGTTCATTTTTCAGCACGACCTGGCACCCTGCTCACAGTGCCAAAAACCACTGGTAAATGGTTTACTGACCATGGTACTTTACTGTGCTCAATTGGCCTGCCCAACTTCTCCTGACCCTGAACCTGATAGAGAATCTGTGGGATATTGTGAAGAGAAAGTTGAGAGACGCAAGACCCAACACTCTGGATGAGCTTAAGGCCGCTATCGAAGCATCCTGGGCCTCCATAACACCTCAGCAGTGCCACAGGCTGATGCCTCCATGCCACGCCGCATTGAAGCAGTCATTTCTGCAAAAGGATTCCCGACCAAGTATTGAGTGCATAAATGAAACATAATAATCTGAAGGTTGACTTTTTTTTGTATTAAAAACACTTTTCTTTTTATTGGTCGGATGAAAATATGCTAATTTTGTGAGGTTTTTCATGAGCCTGTATGCCAAAATCATCAGTATTAAAACAATAAAAGACTTGAAATATTTCAGTTGGTGTGCAATGAATCTAAAAAATATATGAAAGTTTAATTTTTATCATTACATTACGGAAAAGAATTAACTTTATCACAATATGCTAATTTTTGAGAAGGACCAGTATACTATGATACAATTACATTTATTGTGATACAGGATTTCGGCTAGATCTCCCACTTCTAATTCCAGCTATAAAGACAGGAAGAAGGCTTACCCATAAGAGAAAATTCTAGTTGCTTTCCACACTGGTCATGAGTGCAGCAAAGAGGCCCAGCACCAGAGCAGAGCAATCAAACAGCATATGGAAACCATCTGAGATCAGACCAAGGCTGTTGGTCCCACCACACCATAGAAGAGCTCCACAAATGTGAAGGCCTGGCCCAAAAGCAAGAGCATTATTACATCTAGTATGTTTGGGTACTAGGAATACACACAATCTTATAGGGCAATATAATACACAGTGGTAACTCAGTTTTTGAGTCTTGGTCCTCCCAAGGTTTTTTCCCTTCTTCTAGAACTAGGGAGTTTTTCCTTGCCACTGTCCGCCCTAGGCTTGCTCAATTTGAAGATTGGACGTAGTTATTAGGAGATAATCTAAACTGTAAAGTTGCTTTGAGACAATGCTCCATTGTAAAAAGCGCTATATAAATAATCTGACTTGACTTGACTTGTCATCAAACTCGTTCCAGAGGCTTGTCGAGAACCGAAAACACTGAGTTTCCGAGCAAATTTTTTCCACATAAAGAATAATGTAAAAATTGAATGAATCCGTTCCCAAACCCCCAGAAAATCCCACACTGTATGAGGCATTATTATATGCATTAATGGAGCTGTACTGTACAGGAGCTCCCTGTTGTTCATTACTGACACAGCTCTAAAAAGTATGCCAAGAGGAACTGGTCCTGGCTTCTATACGTCCCTTACCCAGGTTCAGACAGAGAAAGTAGAAGATCTGTCGAGAGTCATACTCCTCCAGGATCTGTGTTGAGAGACTCTTTGATGAAGCGAGGTACAGACTGGGAGCTGTGCTGCAGGGCATCTCCCATTAGGTTATACAGTGGGGTTCCCTCAGGAGAATATCCCACCAGTGTGCCTTTCTGCCCTTTCTTTAGAGGGAGAGGACAGTATAAAAACTGTCAGCTGCAAAAAAGATCCACAAAGATAACACACACTGATGGTCCCACGTTTTCAGAAAATCTGCTAGCCTTGGCAGCCTTTTTAGTGATACTGCATGCACTCCAGTAACACAATGCTGGTGAGCAACACCAAAGTGAAGTCGTTTGGTTAACACTATATATTCCATCACCAAAGTGAAGTCGTTTGGTTAACACTATATATTCATTTGTTGCATGTAACTCACACATGATGAAGAAGCAGGCGCTGACCAGCACACCTCCAGAGAGCACGTGTTCGGTGCTTTCTTGCTGGCTGCTCTTTCCCATGGCTCGCAGCTGGTCCGTCAGAGGATGCGTCCAAAAGTTGGCCAGAAGCAGACCGCTGATGAACAGGAAGAAGGAGCTGTATCGAGCACAGCGCGGTGCCTCTAGCTTTGCCATGCAGATGGACTCCACGTAGAAGTCCAGTATCATCACAGAGAACACGATCATGGCAAAGGGCAAGACCAGGGCAGACCAGGACTCCACCTTGTTCTGATCATATCAAGTTTTAAAACGTTAGACATTCTACAGCCGGAATTTGGCATGTTCTTAATAAATGAGTCAATACCTGCTTATTAGGCTTGGGCTGGTAATACTGGGCAACAATCAGTGTGTTTACATGCATTTAATAATCCGATCATAGTCTGATTTCTGATTATTCAAGTGGTCATGTATACAGCATACCCCAATCTAGAAATCAGATTAAGAAATCTGATAGAGAGCTGGATTTTACTCCAGTAATTGGATTTCTCAGAGCATGCATACCAGTTACCTGTGTTTTCAGTCTGCGCATGTGCGTGAGCCTTCCCCCATGGTTGCCAGTTAAGCGAATTCTCAAGACTTGGCTTACTTAGCCTCTTTTTCCATTGACTTTAGCTAATTTTTTCCCCTCGCTGGACCTGGCAACTCCGGAATTAAACGCGCCATGGAATTAAAGGCTATTGAGCACTTTGTGGAGACTCAGAAATGCAGTATATACACGCGAAAATGAATAATTTGATTATTTAATATTCAATGTTTAAGTTTTTGTCACATTTTTCTGTGAGATTATTTGCTGATTGCAAAATAGAAATCCGAATATTGCCTGCGTCATGTAAACCTGGAGGGTTCCCATGATCTGATTACTGAGTACACTCATTGAATAAATTACTGGCAAAATCTGATTTTCTGCAGTTATCGGATTATTATGGGCATGTACACGTACTCAATTGTAATTTTATTGTCCCACAAACTAAAATTGGTGGACCTTGCAATATTTTCATGCTGAATTTGAATGGGTTTTTAGAATCTTTCTTTTAAGTGACATTGCAATTCGAATTTACAATAAGTGTACATTAATTATTCATAAAAAATCTGTTATTACACTTAAAATATGTACAACGGTATCCATAATGTGCTCCATGAGGTCTACTTCCACATCTCCAGACGCATCATCACTCAGTGCCATGGTTTTTGGAGTCTCTGGTGCAGGTAATTCCTGACTGTGAGGTAGATGCCTCACAGCAGATGGTAAACTAGGATATTGAACAATAGGTTTGGATTTTCCCTTATACCATTTTCAGTTGTCAAACAGAAGTAGAAAACCGAGGCGTGATCTTTTGGTCCTCTCCAAACTGCAGGAATGGCAAATAGCACATGGTGTGAACCTTTGCCTATGCTGTGGGAAGCCTGACACACATGACACAACAAAATATGGGGCCTCAACTTTTACCTGGGTCACCCACTTCACAACCTAATGAATTATCATTAAAAGCTGAACATACAGCTCTGGAAAAAATTAAGAAACCACTTCAAATTTTCATAAAATCAACATATCCCCATGAATGGCTGCAATTCCAGTCCAGTACCTGATGAATTCCAACACAGACATAGAAAGCTGTGATACTGAAGCTCTAACATCAATACCTCCCTACTTACAGAGTGGTATATTGTGAGTTTGCATGAGGTGTCGTACGGAGTCATTATCAGTTCCTAACCTCTGTGGTGGCAGACAGTACGATAACCCAGGGCAGCAGCAGTACTGAAGAGACCAGGTTGGACAGAGCGTAGAGGCGCTTGGCTCCCCCAATCTCCACTGACAGCTTTCTGGAGTGTGTGTGGAAGGCCACCTTTAAGCACAGGGTCAAAACTAACAACACCACACCACCCTAAAGAGAAACGGAACAAAAAGTCAAACCAGTCTCCACTGCACATGAATAGTATGATTCATAAAGTCACAAAATACTACCCACTTTATGGTCTGCCAAACCTAAAACCGAGATGCCTTGGTATAATGCATGAGTGAGAGCACTGTCATGGTGACCTTCAGCTGATGCCATGCAGTTAAGGCGCTTAAACTTGTAACAGATGCATCATTAAGAACACTGAATAGAATCCCCCGTGTTTAGTAAGGATACGGTGCTCTGCCATCTTTGCCATGAGATCATCGTTATCAAAGAGCAACAGACAGATCACTGCAATAATGAAGAAAGCAGCACCTCTCGTCTATTAAACAAAACACAGCAAATTGTGAGAAAACAGAACTCAGTTTCACAAAGGCATCATAATATGAACTGTTAGAGAGAGTTCCATATGGTGCTCATTCCACCATCTTGGAGTTGTACTCAGTGATGTGCCGAAATAACTCTTGTCCGACACTGAAGGTTGGAAAACACTGAGCTGAAAACTGAAGTTTATTTGCATTTTTGGAATGGAATGTGAAAATTAGATTTTTTTAATAGTGTTGTTACCTCACATGAACAGTTCTAATGTCTCTGGAGATTAACCTTTAACCCACAACTGCTTGGACTTTAAGAATGTATCACATGTAAGTCGCTCTGGATAAGGGCATCTGCTAAATGACAACGGTCAATTCATTTGTTTTACATTTTTATTAGTTTAATAAAAGAACATTTTTTTAAAATCGTATTAAAATTATTTTTTAAGTGAAATTGACACTCGCCTTTCCTTTGGAGCATTGTCCAGCATTACGGATCCCATTCCAGATTCCCTCACATACCCTGCCACTGGCGGTGATCCCAATTGTCAGCATATTGATTCCTCTCACCTGTCCTACATTTTCATCACATGCTTTTTAAAGCCCATGTCTGAAGTCACTCAGTTAAAACCCTGTGCTTTCAGAGTCTGTTTGTTCAGTGCCTGTGTTCAACCCAGCCTGACATCCAAAGCTTCTCAGGCTTGTCTTTTGGTTGAAAATTATCTGTGGTCGAAAGTTGGTGCATCTCTAGTTGTGATGCCTTGGGAAACTCAGTCTATGATGAATTTCATGTCATGAATGAAGTATTCGTTACCATACCTTAGAAGGGCCTCCATCAGAAGTGGTGAAGAGAGTGCTGAGGAGAACGATGACTACCACATCGCTGTGTTCAAATAACAACAACGTTCTGCAGAGAAAACTGACATTAGATACCACGGCCTACAGCAAAATGTTAGGCACCCCATGTTTAGTTAATCAACACATGACATGGTTTGACAAATAGAAATGATACCTAGAGTGTACACAAGTTTGGGAACGTTTCCAAATGATCCAGTAATGTATTTTTTTCCTTCTTCTTCTGAATCACCCAATAGAATAATTGCAGCGTATAATTGTTTTGTTTAATTACAATTACATAGTGATCCATCTTTTTAACATAGAAAATGTAACAAGAAAGTACAAACAATAAAACATAAAATACAAAAGACAAGAGACTTTTTCCACTTTTCCCAAATTTCATCAAATTTAATTTCTTGCAGCCGCAAGGAGAAGGTAATTCTTTCCATTACATAGATTTCATAAATAATACCATACCAGTTCTCAACAGATGGGGCATGTAACATCAGCAATTTCTTTGTAATCGCTTTTCTAGCAGCAACACTCAGGATTCCAAATAAGTAAGTATTTTGTTTTTATATTCACAGATGTCGAGACTGGGAGCCCGCCAAAAAAGCTCTTCCCAATTAAAAGTAATTTCGTTCCCAAATATAATAACCAATTCTGCATTGATCTCGTGCCAGAAGATAAATACGTTTGGACATGCCCAGATTAAAAGGAAAGAATTAGCTTCCTGAGACCCACAATTCCTCCAGCAGCTGGAAGAGCCTGAGTAGTGTGAACAGTAGTGGGTTTTCTAACATCTCAAGCTTGTTAATGGTTTATTAAGATCTCCATAAATGGCATTTTTTATTTCGTTCCCTGCAGAAACCCAACAAAACATGCAACTGGGTTCCCAAGACTACACTCACTAGCCACTTTATTATTCACATCTTGCTAGTACCGGGTTGGACTGACTTCTGCTTTCAGAACTGAATTCGTTCTTTTCGTCATAGATTCAACATCATCCCAAAGGTGCTCTACTGGACTGAGATCTGGTGACTGGAGTCCATTTGAGTTCAACAAACCAGTTTGAGATGTTTTTTTTTTTTAAGTAGCCATTAGAAGATGGTACACTGCAATCATAAAGGTTGGACATTGTTATTAGTGTGCAAAAGTGTGTCCCAAAAATATCCTCCACATCAGCACCACCAGAAGCCTGAACTGCTGGCACAAGGCAGGATGATATCTTGTTGTTTAGCCAAATTGTGATCCTACCATCCGAATGTCGCAGCAGAAACTGATACTCATCAGATCAGGCAACATTTTTCCAGTCTTCTATCGTACAGTTTTGGTTGAGCCTGTGGTAACTGTAACCTCAGTTTCCTGTTCTTAGCTGACAGGAGTGGCAACCGGTGTGGTCTTCTGCTGCTGTAGCCCATCTGCTTCAAGGTTTGACATGTGCATTCAGAGAGGCTCTTCTGTAGACCTTGGTTGTAACGAGTGTTTATTTGAGTTACTGTTGACTTTCTACCAGCTCGAACCAGTCTGGCCAGTCTCCTCTGACCTCTGGCATCAACGAGGCATTTTCACCCAGAGAACTGCCCTCACTGGATATTCTCTCTTTATCAGACCATTCACTATAAACCCTAGAGATGGCTGTGTGTGAAATCCCAGTAGATCAGCAGCTTCTGAAATACTCAAACCAGCACGACTAGCACCAACAACCCTGCCACGTTCAAAGTCACCTAAATTACTTTCCTTCCCCATTCTGATGCTCAGTTTGAACTTCAGCAGCTTGTCTCGATCTTCTCTACATGCCTAAACGCATTGAGCTGCTGCCATGAGATTGGCTGATTTGCATTAAGCAGCTGAAGTGTAAAACAGTCTAATAAAGTGGCCAGTGAGTGTACATAGAAATTATGAAACGTTTTTCTTTCCAAACCTTACCTTAGCGGTCCACACAGGGTGAGGCCAAAGAAACCCAACAGCGAGATCACACAGCTGATGACAGCATGTTTGAGGATTTTGATCCACTGAAACAGAACCACCCTGAGATGTTACACAGGTAGAGATGAAAGCTGTTCAAGCAGGGTCCTGCTGCTATCCAAACGTTTCAGAAAATGACTTGGATATCAAAATCTAATAATCGGCTAGTGGAAGTCTTATTTCCATCATTTCCTATGGGAAAATTCCAACCTCAGGGCAACATAGTATTAAAACCTTACTCACTCATAATTATGTTGGCCTAATAAGGAACTGGGAAACTTCTGATATGTTTTACTGGCCGTAAGTGAATCCAAGCCAATCAGACACATTCCCAAATCCAGGGGACTGTGGTAGCCTGGCGGGTAAGGTACTGGACTCTGGACCAGAAGGTCCAGGGTTCAAATCCCACCTCTGCCAAGCTGTCACAGTTGGGTCCTAGAGCTGCTATTAGCCTGTAGTGGACAGCTGACTCCCAAAGTTTGTGATGATAGTCATATTCTTCACAGTGGTTACATCACAGATGGGGAAAATTAGTTAGTGGTCAAGCTGGCTTTAATGGCCTACCTGGCTACATGATGCAGTGAACATTTTGGCAAAGTGACATACCCGAATAATGTCAGCTCGCACATCTTCAACCAAAAATTAAGATATTATCGTAGGCAGTACATACCACACACCCATACACATAAGCAGTAGAGCACCTCACACATGGTATTTTTCACACTTAAACACACAGAAACTAATTCTGTTGGAAACATTGTTTTCCAAATAGGAAACATTTTTCAAAAAGTACCTGTCTTTTGGTGACCATTTTTCCTGAAGAGAATGGCTTTTGAAATAAAAGTAAAATCACTGCACAGCTGTGTTGTAGAGACACAGGACAGAGAACACAGATTATTATTATGTACAAACATGAGCTTTAGTACCCGGTAACGTTTCAGATGCGTCTACTTACCCTAGTTTAAGTACGAAGAGAAACTGCACAATATGTACCACCTTGAGAAGGTCATAGGACTCAAAAATTCCTAGTGCCTTTAACAGTTTGGTGAATAACAGCAACACTATGTACCTGGTCAATCTGAAACACAACCACAAAAAAGTCATATGGTTTTAACTATTGACCATTTATGTTTTCAACACATACAGTGGTACCTCTGAGCTCGTCGAATTCGGTTCTCAAAGCATTTTGACTAGTAAAATTTATCTCAGTTCTCATCGCTTGCTCAGCGAGTCGAGCCATGCAACTCGTGTCAGCCGAAACTCGAGTCACTCGATCTACAGTACTGTATTCTTAGTGCAAATAAGTCTCTGTGGGTCCTAAAAAGGTTAGAGATGACAGCCAACTGAAAGAAAAACCCGAAAGGAAACACAGGCTGCAGTTAGCATTAGCAGTTATGCCAGCACCGGAGTTCACCAATGGAGTAAGTGTTTTGCTTTCATTTTTCACTTTGAATCCATTACTCACGAGACTTTTTAACACTTTACTATATAATAAGCTTTGTGTTAATGATTTTGGGCAACTGTAGTTTAATGTAAGTGTTTAAACATTAACTTATTACTCATCATGAGCTCTATGATTCAGTACAGACTGCTCTACCAATCACTCAAACTCCTTAGTTCATGATGCATTTAACTAGTGATGGATTTGTCTGAACATCTCCCCATCATAAATCAGGGAGCACCTGTACAATACTCAATTAATTCATATAATGCCTTATACAGTGTGGATTTTCTGGGGGTCTGGAACAAAGTAATTAAATTTACATTATTTCAGATGGGGAAAATTTGCTCGGTACTCGTTTTCAGTTCTCGACAAGCCTTCTGGAACGAATTAACGACAAGAACCGAAGTACCACTGTAAATACATGTGGACAAAAGTATTGGGACACGCCTCTTCATCACGGAGTTCGGGTGTTTCATGCAGTCCTGTTGCCACAGGAGTATAAAATCAAGCACCTAGCCATACAGTGTCCCGTTACAAAAACGGTAAAAGTCCAAAATCATGTAGATAAGCCTTCCAAAAAAAGTGGAAGCTGTTATACGTGACTAACTCCATATTAATGCACATGCATTAGGACTGGTAAGTAGGTTAGGATGATAAAAGCTCCTGCGGGTGTAATGTGGAGGTGTCCCAATTTTTTTGTCCATATGGTGCATACAGTATAAGGTATTCAACAATTCAAGGTGCCTTTATCAAATGAATACAACTTAGCCTGACAATATTGCAGTTTAAGCAGCAGTTACACTAAAGCACCAACGTACGTACAGTATTTAGCAGAGCCGCTTCTCTTACCTGGCATTTGGCACTTCAACGCGACCCAGTTTTCCACCGGAGATCACATTACTGCTGTACTTCTCATCCATTGTGTTACTGTTGTGTTACAAAATGCATACAAATCG